>KZ808276.1:92590-122446 GCA_000696205.2 Oncopeltus fasciatus
GGGAGTGTTGAGCTTTAGCGCATTTTTAACATATTTAATTTTATAATTTTATTTGAAAAACAATCAAATATTGTATTAAATAAATTCCGGTTATCTGAAAAAAATAAATTTAGTTAAGTTCCTGAAGATCAGGGGGCAAGTTAATAAGAACATTATTATCATTTTTTGAAATGCACACGAATAATTTTTTATTGCCGGGTAATGTCGAATATTGTAAACAATATTACTTTTTGGATCTAAGTAACCAATTTATTATTGCCTAGTAATTACTTACTCTAAAAGAATAATTCATTATTTAGAATTTCTTCATAGTGTGCACAAAAAAAAAATTATTTCAATCCTTAACTGGATGATGGCAGAAAGCAAAATAAATTCTAGTTTGTCATTGGTTCTTTAAAAATAAGAACCATTACAAATATATTAATATTTTTTTCTAATTTGATGCTGT
Source organism: Oncopeltus fasciatus (assembly GCA_000696205.2). Taxonomy (NCBI): domain Eukaryota; kingdom Metazoa; phylum Arthropoda; class Insecta; order Hemiptera; family Lygaeidae; genus Oncopeltus; species Oncopeltus fasciatus. The sequence goes on from KZ808276.1 coordinate 93,039, forward strand.
GTTCAGGTGAAGCACTAATTCTAAAATATATATTTATATATGAAATAAAGCCTGCGGTTAAGATTAGCAGTTATAAGAATCCTAAGAAATTTAAGTCATCTACGCTTTCTGAATAGATTATTAAAATTATGAATTGAGTGAAATATTACTGAATGAACGAACTTTAAATTCTAGTGGCGCAAGAAGCAAGACACTAGAGAAAGGCTTTATTCAAAATTTGAGAATTATGAAAATAATCACGAACCTTGTAGAGAGTGATTCCAGTGAAATTCCAAGTTACACGCTTTATAAAAAGCAGCAGTGGAAAACAAGTCTATTCCTCTATCTAGCTATCTACCGTTAAACTGTCACCAAGTATGAATGTATAAATGGATTTTTTTTGGGGGGGTGGGGGGGGGGTAGTCAAGAGGGTTTTTTTTAGCCTTGACCGAAACCTACTAATAATATCAACAGTCAAAAACTCCTCTCCATCTGAATAAATGTATAAAGACTCAGAAAAATGTCAAAATCAAGTAAAACAAACATTGATTCCTAATATTAAAGCTATTATTTATTATAAAGGGCTTGAAATAAGAGTATCCCCATTCGTTTACAGGGTTGTAATTGAGTATAGGATGAAGGAAGGGTTGAAAAAGACAATGTCGGTGATGATTGAACTCTTCTGTTGTATGGAAGTGATCAAATGAGATCTTTGAAAAGAATTTCAGCAGGAAAAAAAATGTTCGGATATATCTGACTACATATTGCTTTGCACTATATGTAACACTTCCCATTTTAGACATAATCGTGGTCTAAGTGTTATGACAAAAGTACTTTTACATAAATATGTAAAATGATAAATTAGCAATTAAATGCAAGGGGATAGAATAAAACATCTAACGGTCCCAGCTAGGACTCGAACCTGGATCTCCTGCTTTCCTGGCAAGCGCGTTATCCACTTACACCATCGGTAGAACCATATGATAAATAAGCATTTTAAATATATGGCTATATATATTTGTTGTTTTTCAAAGTGATCGGGGAAAATAAACCACAGACAGACAAATCACAAATCATCCTGTGTTTGTAAATATTATTTTATCCATTCAGGAAGAATAAAAATATCCGAATGAAATTCTGTTTACATTTACTTCATGTAAAAAATGAGAAGTTTCTGGAAAGCTGGTGATGAGGGAAATATATAATGTTTCCAAATTAGTACTACTGGAGGATTGGTGGTGAATACTTATGGGGTGAGATCCTCAGTACCACAATGGTATACCTTAGATATGTAGATAATGTTCACGTAGGTCGTCAGATGTATTTACCTTATATTAAATAAAAATGTATTTTATTCTCTTTTCAGCCCTGAAGAAGCCATCACAGGATGTGCGAAAGCTCGGCAACTATCAACAACTTGACACGGTCCAACCCGGAAGAAGAAAAGGTAAATACATATGTAGATAATGTTAAAACCGCTCAAAAGGATGTTAACGCCATATGTGACATTGATTGCCGGAAGAACACCAGCTCTACTACGGTCCACACGTTTAACCTGATCGCATCCGCCATCCTGGTAAGTACGCCTTGTTCGAGGAATGAACGCGTTTGGCTACCACGTGTGTCACAAGCCACTTAAAACAGCGAAACCCATACTCCTATTATACTAGGAATGTAGAGTCATATTGGGGATGTCCTTCTACGGAAATGACGAACAGCTGGCGTGACGAACGACATTCTGCGGAGTGCAGTGCGAGAATCTTCTTGCAAAAAAAAAAAAAAAAACTGAATTAGGTCTGTCTCCGCTTCTCCAACTGTTGGACAATATGAGCTGAATTGCACAAGGGGAAGACAAGCTAGAGCACACCCTCAGAGATAACAAACATATCTGCATATTCAGGAAAGGACTTGTCCTGATTGGAGGGTACAGAAGAACTGCCCCGTTTCGCAAAGAGTAAACAACTCTTCGCGCCCTACTAATTGCATAAATTACACCAAGAGTATCCTCACAAAAAGAAAAAGAATATATTCCATTCCATAAAAAAATAAAAGGAATAAGAAAGAGCACAAGAGTTCAATGCAACTTTTATCTAGATGCATATTTGTCTGTCTGATTTTAGCATATTTCCACCAAAGCAAATCAAGCTTATATGCACTTATAGGCAATAATTTAACGAGAAGCTCATATTAAGGATGTCACACAGAAATTTAACTGGGAGTGTTGAGCTTTAGCGCCTATATTTTAAACTAAATTCAGTATTTGAGCACATTTTTATAGAAAGAGTTCGTTGATTTCACTTGGGGGAGATATGGGGCAGGAAATATGGTGCTTGCTTGAGTTGAACAATCACTTGAGCTATGGCTAAAGTTAAACTTGTAAACTCTCGAGGCGATCAGTTATCGAGAATACATCGAGTTAAATCCATAATCAGGGAGGGTCGTCTCTAAAGATGAGGCCTTGAGTCTAGAATGAGAATTAAATTTAAACTTTGGGGTTGCATGAAGACTAATATAATAAAAATAATATATACACATACATATAAGAAATTTTGACTGAAGGTATTTAGAAATATTTTTTTTGTGACGAATTAATTCCTAACCTTTAGGTAAACACTATAGGTCAAACTCAAGTTCTTTATTAATAGAGGAGGTGTGGAAATGGTTAAACAAAAACAAATTTGAATAATTATATATCGATCTATAATCTATAAGTTTAGAATAATTAAATGACAACCATAACAATTATATTCAAAAGATTAGATGACTTTAGTTGGGGTTCGGTCAAGGTAGATCCAAAAAAATACAAATTAAAAAAAAAAAAAGGTGTCTTTTTTAAAAATATTATCTGCCAACGTTGTAAGCCATCTTCAGGGCTGTCTATCATGAAGACGAGAGAGGACGTCCTGTCCCTGAGTTCACATTTCCATGATAGACAGCCCTGAAGATGGTTTACAATGTAAGCCGAAACGTTGGCAGATAATATTTTTAAAAATACACCTTTTTTTAAATTTGTATTTTTTTGTATCTACCTTGACCGAACCCCAACTAAAATCATCTAATAATAGCAATTATATTTTGTATTGTCTGTATTAGATTAGATGACCAATGGCAGCATTTATTTTCATACTTCTACTTATATAAAAAACGTTATATTATGGTAGACGTTTTTTGTTGGGTTTCGGTCAGGTAGATCCAAAAAATACAATAAAAAAATAAGGGTACTTTTTAATTATTTGGCAACGTTTCGGCTTACATTGTAAATCATCTTCAGGGCTATGACGAGGGCGAGAGGGAACGTCGTGTCACACGGTTCCCATATCATGAATATGGATTCATTAATGAAAATGTGATATTAGGGACACTACGTCCCCTCTCTCCACTGATGGAGCATCGTCCCCTGTGATAACCCTTACAATGTGAGCCGAAATGTCGGCAGATAATAAAAAATATACATTTTTTTAAATTGTATTTTTTTGAATCTACTTTCCCCGAACCCTAACAAAAAAAATTTACCAAATATATCTACCGTTTGTTCTTCTTAAACGCTTGTACGCACACACAGATATATATTGTAAGAGAACTGGAAATATGAGAGTATGTTGGAAGGAAAAGCCCACAGAGGGTTGTGTCAAGGCGACAGAGGGCTGGGCTCCTGATCCTGGAGCCACATCAAAGTCAAAGGGACCTCAGACAAGGTCAAACATTGTGTCCTCAGAGATCGATCTGTCCCCTCTGATCTCACTGATCAAGAGGACCAGCTGAGAGAGGCCACAGAGATCAGCGATCCCTCCACGCAATGTCTTCGGGGAGTGTTCGCTACCTCTCACGCAGAAAGTGTTGTGAATGGGTCTGACTCCTACCAGAAGTAGCCTATAATCTTATTTATGGACAGATGGAGAGAAAGCAATTTACTCGTCACATTAAAGAAATTATTTATTAATGTATATTTTTTATTATTTGCCGACATTTCGGCTTACATTGTAAGGGTTATCACAGGGGACGATGCTCCATCAGTGGCGAGAGGGGACGTAGTGTCCCCAAGATCACATTTTTATTAATGAATCCATATTCATTCAGTCATGATATGGGAACCATATGACACAACGTTCCCTCTCGCCTTCGTCATAGCCCTGAAGATGACTTACAATGTAAGCCGAAACGTTGCCAAATAATTAAAAAGTACCCTTATTTTTTTATTGTATTTTTTGGATCTACCTGACCGAAACCCAACAAAAAACGTCTACCATAATATAACGTTTTTTATATAAGTAGAAGTATGAAAATAAATGCTGCCATTGGTCATCTAATCTAATACAGACAATACAAAATATAATTGCTATTATTAGATGATTTTAGTTGGGGTTCGGTCAAGGTAGATACAAAAAAATACAAATTTAAAAAAAGGTGTATTTTTAAAAATATTATCTGCCAACGTTTCGGCTTACATTGTAAACCATCTTCAGGGCTGTCTATCATGGAAATGTGAACTCAGGGACAGGACGTCCTCTCTCGTCTTCATGATAGACAGCCCTGAAGATGGCTTACAACGTTGGCAGATAATATTTTTAAAAAAGACACCTTTTTTTTTTTTTTATTTGTATTTTTTTGGATCTACCTTGACCGAACCCCAACTAAAGTCATCTAATCTTTTGAATATAATTGTTATGGTTGTCATTTAATTATTCTAAACTTATAGATTATAGATCGATATATAATTATTCAAATTTGTTTTTGTTTAACCATTTCCACACCTCCTCTATTAATAAAGAACTTGAGTTTGACCTATAGTGTTTACCTAAAGGTTAGGAATTAATTCGTCACAAAAAAAATATTTCTAAATACCTTCAGTCAAAATTTCTTATATGTATGTGTATATATTATTTTTATTATATTAGTCTTCATGCAACCCCAAAGTTTAAATTTAATTCTCATTCTAGACTCAAGGCCTCATCTTTAGAGACGACCCTCCCTGATTATGGATTTAACTCGATGTATTCTCGATAACTGATCGCCTCGAGAGTTTACAAGTTTAACTTTAGCCATAGCTCAAGTGATTGTTCAACTCAAGCAAGCACCATATTTCCTGCCCCATATCTCCCCCAAGTGAAATCAACGAACTCTTTCTATAAAAATGTGCTCAAATACTGAATTTAGTTTAAAATATAGGCGCTAAAGCTCAACACTCCCAGTTAAATTTCTGTGTGACATCCTTAATATGAGCTTCTCGTTAAATTATTGCCTATAAGTGCATATAAGCTTNTATATATATGTGTGTGTGTGTGTGTTTATACAGAGAGAGAGAGAGCACTGTATGGCTAATTATTAAAAGTCAGAAAAGACTTGCTTCATTAAGACATTAAGTGAGGCAAAATGGATCGTCAGAATAAGAAGACATAAACCTCCACACGCCGTAAAATCAAATTAGGGATATAATGAAGAAGAATTTAATAAAGCTGGTGCCATTAGAGGGAATGGAAGTTTTCGCTTGATAGAAAATAATTTAATAATTTATAATTGCAGCCTTACATAGATAAATTATACAGTAACCAGTATTCTTTAATTTATTTCGTAGAAGAGTCATGTTCAGCCCTTTTTTTGTTAAAGCAATTATTGAAGTCGATGTGAGATTGGAAGTTGTGTTTTATTCTTCTATAATCAGATTGACTTCAATAATTGCGTTAGTACAGTGGATTTGATAAACTAATTCCACATAACCTGGAACACATATCTCTTCTCACTTAACCTCATTTTAGAAACAGTTGGTAATTTCATTTGTGTCTGTGAGTCACACATCTGTGTGGTACACATCACGGATAATTCTGTTTAAGTGGAAATCATTAATTGTTGCTTTCTAAGACACGCGCGCTCAACGCACTGCAGACCACAGAGACTGACCTGTCTCTTATCCATTAAATAATTATGCCAAATTAGAATAAGGTGTTCCGAGGAGTGCATCGGGAGGGAGAGAGAGAGAGAGAGAGAGAGAGAGAGAGAGAGAGAGAGAGAACTAAATGTGCACTGAAAATGGTACGTTTGACTCTCAGGAGTCAAGGGATTACTTTAGTTAATATGAGACATGGTCATATGAGGGAATCATAAGTTCGTTTGTCGTGTTCTCAAGCGGAAACAGTGCGAGTCTTCATGGTGCCTGTGAGAGCTCGGCGTTATCACCATAAGTCCCCGTGGACTTTGGAGCAGTGTACGAGGAGTTATAGGACGGGCCGCGATAGAATTACTGCCGAGACTTAGCGTACAGACTTCCGGCAGTACCGAGCTGTTGTAACACTCGCACTAAACCATTTTCCTGTTTTATGTGTGTGTTGGCAAACAGCTCTGGCTTCTTGTTAGAGCGGTGTGCTTAGGGTTGTCATATCCACTTATATCTTGTATCTCGATAGGAGCACGGGATCTATATCTCGTTGCCAGATTTTTTTGGGGGGGAAATTCTGGACTTCCTGGCACTAGCCAGGGATATCTTAAAGGACTGGGGTGCAGAGAGAGATTAAGTATTACGATTTTAGAGCATTATGAAGGAGTTGAGGTTATTCTCGTGAGAATTTTTGGAGAATATTAACGATGTTTGCTTAAATTCTACCAACTAGCCATAAGAATTTATAAAAATTATACACACACACACATATATATATATATTTAGAGNAGCTGCAGAGGCGGGAATGGGAACATTCCCCGACTCCTATATCCAGGGAATGGAAGGGACAGGGCTTATCCGGGCGGAGGAAGAGTCTGATACAGAGGGAGATCGGCTACGTGACTCTCAGTGCACTAAACACACACACACACTTAGTAGTCTTGATAAGTTAAATGAAATCTCAAAATAGTAACAATAAATAAACAGAAAATTAGAATAAAGAAGTTAGACTAAAAATAGAAATTTTACCAATTTTTCGTGCAAGGGAACATAATAAAAAATCTAACTGTCCCAGCCACGACTGGAACCTGGATCTCCTGCTATCCGGGCAGGTGCATTTACCAATTATAATATTATTATTTTAAAGGCAATGCGTGGAATTTAATAACTTATCTGACTTGTCTCTGTAGCATAATTGGTAAATGCACCGGCCCGGATAGCAGGAGATCCAGGTTCGAGTCCCCGGCTGGGACAGTTAGATTTTTTATTCTGTTCCCTTGCACTAAAATTTGTAAAATTTACGTGGGATTAAATACCACAAAAAATATGTAAAATTAGAAATTTTACATTTTACAATTCAGGGTCACATCTTCTCCTATCTCTTAAACTTGTTTAAATTAACTCATCAAATTCGTTCTTTATCAATAAACCAAAAATGTTGATTTTTATAACTATATACTATATATTGCAACCAATACATAAATTTAAAAAAAAGTTTTTCACACGCGTTCTTGACCTTTTGTTTTTCATTTAAAAGCTACAAGTCAATTTTTTTTTTTTTTTAAATCTTTGACTTTCCTTTACAAGATAAATTTGAACAATTTTAATAGCTACTTTCTTCGGAATTCGTGAATAAGGATATTACATTCCCAAACAATAGCAGCGTAAAGGTAATAGGAGATAAAATCCAAAGAGTTAATTCAACCAATGAATATATAATCAACTAATTTATAGGAATCGTCATTTGATGCGAGAAATAGATATTTTAAGTGAAATGAGATATTTAATATTAGATGTGTTTTTTTTGTTGGTGTTCGGACAAGGTAGATAAAATAAAAGCAAAAATTAAAAGATGAGATATTTAATGATTTAATATTTCTTTATTCTTTAGCTCAGTCTCGGCCAACAGAAATCGGATTTATAATCATAATAGCCGAAAGCCATCATGTAAAATGAAAATTGTTGGAGGGACATTTCATTTTCCCCCGAGAGCGTGGCGTGAGTCTCCGGGCTGCGAGAACGTTCGCACGACATCGGCCCACTTTCGCCGACCGATAAGACACCATCCCCTGTCGGAGATATTAAAGTAGACCCCCCGACCAATTTGAGAATGGGCCGGCCATCTGGGACTTAAGTGTGGGAGAACTAATGGCCTCCTGGTGATGGAGATTGTACCGCCCTGATGGAACTATTGACTTGGCGGAATTACGGTGGCGCGAATAAGTGCCTCTCCCCACCTGGAGTTGGACGGCTTTTGGATTTGCCGCAGTGTGGCCTCTGGATATCTCGTAAGGAAAAGTACCCTATCTCCAGGTTATAGGTAATATACCTAAAGTCGCCACAATCTGATAGAAAGGGAGGTATACAGATACATCCTGTGAAGAAATTAATATAAAATTATCGAAACAAAATTCAAAAACTTCTACTCTTTAATATTTCTACAATATTAAATCCTTATTAAGGTTAATATTGAGATAACATTAACAACTTGGGGGGGTCGGACGGGTCTCCTCTTTAAAATTTGTATTTTTTTTTTTTTAAACTTTATTATTAATTACTTTCTACATGTTTTGTATCTAGCAATGTGCTGGTTAATAAATTCGGCTATTATGTAGAAACTACTGCTTCCATACTATTACTATTATTATGGCACCTTTTTGTTTGATTTCAACTTAAACATGTGGGAGTGTGCGCTGCCAAGCTAGCTGGAAGGTTATGTNAACTCCTTAATCTCTATTTACAATACAAAGGATGTTTTTTTGTTGTTTTTTTTTCTTTATATTATTTCTTTTTTATGTAGTGTTGGCAATGATGAGGTCACGGGGCCATTTCCTATTCAGGCGACGTGGTGGATTATCAGGATGGGTAATACTAGATATAGTTTGGGCTAAAGGATTGGGATGCCAAGTGGAATTTATTAAAACCGGTTGTAATGCTGTACTTAACTAAAGGGATTTTGAGGTCATTGCAGAGTAAGGAGTTTGGGACGTAATAGGGTGCATTATCTTTAAAATATATTAACCAACTTCGGCATTACGTCTTTATTTTAGAGTTCAGAAAGTTCGATTTTGGTACGATCAAAGAAAAACATTTCGGACAGGAAAAAATTGGATGCGCCAATTTATTTCTTATTATTAGTTTTATTAATGAAATGGAATTTTCTTGTATTTGTTTTGTATGTACTTGTCCTCACTGTCTTCCGCAATTCGCTAGTTCGAATTTCTCACTTACAATTATTTATTTAATCTTTCTTAGAGCGAGTATGGAAATCTTATTCGTGAGTTGCTCTATATGTACCAGTCATGCCAACCGTAGTCTGATTGATGATTTGTATAGCTATCGATCAAGCATTTCGGGTGAGAAGAAGCAATGCCCCAGCCTAAATTTTATGGGGGGAAAATGTAGTTAGTAAAATATGGTATTCTCTGAATTTTTAATATGAAATATATAAAATAATTAATAACTAAAAATATATATTATAATCCAATCTTATCTTAATGTATAAATTAAAAGTGATCGACCGTTAAAATAAATATATTAATTTGAAAAAAAATAATTGAAATTATCAATATTGAATGAATTGTTCACCGTAAAGTTCTACGAAGAGAGGATTGTCGGGAATTCGGTCATGGCAGTTGAAGAATTAAAAACTAAATTGTAACCAAAACAATTTTATTTTAGGCCACGTTTTAGCCTGAATTCAGGCCCTCAGGGGTAAATATGAAAAAGAAACATACAAAAATAATATAGAAACATGTCGATATATGATAATCAAAAAAGAAAAATATGAAACTGGTTGTAATTGACTATATATGAAATGGATACTGAACATATTGGAAAGAAAACAAAATTATTAATACTATTCTGAGAGTAACAGTGATTGGGAGAGAGAGAGAGACTCGTGTTCAACTGAGTACATTTTGACGGATCTGTTGTTTTTTTTTTTTAAATTATTTGACTGTTGTGGAAAGGAACGGAAAACGAACGTAGGAGTGGGGGAACGGATTAGACGGTTTAAATGGCTTGAGGTTCAGGACATATCGCTGTAGGACAGTGTGAGGGGTAAACTTCTATGGGGTGGTCTTATTATGATTTTTGTTTTAAGATGTGAGAAATATTACTGTATGTGGAAGAAATGTAGTCTTTGTCTGTTTTGTCAATAATGGGGTTATGTCTAAATGTACGTGAATAGACTCAGCTAAAAGTGAAATAATGGTTAAAATTAATTTTTAATTCTTTCAAGTTGGGAGTGGGGTCGATGGGCCCCTTCTCCCTGCACAGTGATGTCCATTTATTTATTAATTGTCAATTTTATTTTTATTTTATTATATTTTTTCTTTCTTTTATTTTATTTATATTATTTTTATATATGTACATTTATTTTAAGTCATCAAATTACAAGATGTTATATAACAGAATGTAATAAATAAAGATTTATTTAAANATTTCCGACAATCCTCTCTTCATAATTGAAATTATTTTACAAGTTAATAGATTTTCTAATTCAAAAATTTTTTAAATAACTTTTGTAATTAATGTATTAAACAGTACCACCATTCTCAATATCTACTGTTATTTAGATTCAAATAAAATAAAATTATGTTGAAAATATTGGAGAAATCTCATTTATTAATTTTCGTTAGGAAATTTGTTAAAATTTGATTTGTATAAAAAATAAAGTGAGGGTAACAGGTTTCAGAGGGATGGTGAAGTTTTTAGTAAAATTGTGAGGACATATTTCACTAACTGGGATCCGCTAATTTTTCTGGATTCACTGGGAGATTAATATTTTGAGCACTTTCAGTTGTTGAAGTGCCAATAGTGAACGTGTTGGACGCTGTCGAATGCATCAGGATCATGGTACGCCATACATTTGCTCGCCTTCCAGAGAACTCCCCATAGTGCTGTGACTGCCACTCCACCAGACAGGAATAACGGTGGCGTAAGGCTCTTCGGAGTGACAGGAGGAAAGAGAACGTGTTGGACGCTGTCGAATGCATCATGATCATGGTACGCCATACATTTGCTCGCCTTCCAGAGAACTCCCCATAGTTCTGTGACTGCTACTCCACCAGACAGAAATAACGGTGACGTAAGGCTCTTCGGAGTGACAGGAGGAAGGCGTTGACGGTGTCGCCCCCTGTCGAGGAGTTGGGAACTCCACAAAGCCCGTGCTTTGGCACACAAAACTTCCTCGCTGATAGCCAGAACTTCATTTTTACGCCTCCTTATCTCCCCTTATCTTATCTCACAGCTCCTCCGGAGTTATCTCTTCCCGCCTCTCTTCAATCCCGAAAACGTGTATACTGCTATTCTGACCTACTTACGGCATTGGTGTACTGACGTGCCATCCCTTTTGGGTAACTCTTCTTCTCATCTCTCTACAATACATCCATAAAAAAATATATATGTTATATTCTCCACATCTGCCTGTCAATCATTTCTTCATCATTTGATATATTGATAGAACGCTACCAGATGACAATAATGAAGCTAAAAAAATGAAATGTTACTTCATTTATATTTTATATAAAAAAGGGTTATCTTTAACTTCTACGCCCTTATTGCTATTTTCATCACACCTCCACTAATTACCTAATAATTTTATTTTTATTTCTATCTCTCTCTCTCTCTCTCTCTCTCTCTCTCTCTCTCTCTCTCTCTCTCTCTCTCAGCAACCAAAACAATTTCTGCTTATAAATATAAAGATATTTCTATCTCTTTTTCTCTCTGCAATTTTTTTTTTTGTTTATTGCATGTTTGTTTTTTTTGTTTGTTTGAAAATGGATTAGGATCCACCAAGAGGTCAAATTATAAGTAGAACATTTACCAAATTAAAAACTACAATTCTTGTAAAATTTCTTCATCGTTTATAGCAGGGCGGTTTCGAGTTTCATGATCTCATCTTCAGAGTTTCATGATCTCATCTTCAGAGTTTCATGATCTCATCTTCAGAGCTCAGGAATCCCCCAGTGTATCAGAAACAATCTATTTATGGGTGCAGCATCAACCCAGCTCACCGCAGTGTAAACTATAAAAAAAAAAGTGGTTTCATTTTTATTACATAAAGTTTATCAAAAAAAAATCATACAGATTTCCTTTAACCTGAGTATCAACCGAACAAAGAAATTTGACTTCCATGAATAAAATCAAATTCAATTCATCAAATACGTTTATCTCACCTATTTAAAAGTAATTGGAGACTGAAGGTAATATTGATTTAATTAAATAAGAAAATACATTACTTCTTATCTCGTTTTATAGGGTAAAAGAACTTTTCTATGGGAAGTAGCCGAGTAGCTAAGACTCCTATCCAACCATACTTCGTCTTTAAGGCCTTCAATTACTCGACCAAACGGAATTCGCAGCCTTGCAATAATTCCTGCCGACAAGAATGTGCCAGGGAAGCGAAACAACCCACTAATCTTCTTAGCCTCTTTAACAAGATTTGTTAGTGGAACAATGCATTATAGGTCTTGGATACGCACAACAAACTCTTCCCCGGCGCAAACTTTCATCGGGAATCGATTTTGACCTAGTTGGGACGCTAAAACTAGCATTTATTCCTCAAAGCAATCTATACAATATATTAATTGAATATATAATTCTAAAGGTAAGTTCTATTTGTAATTTTTGTGCTCATTAAAACGATTCATTTTTTTTTTTTTTTTTNTGAATTTCTGAAATTTAGGCCGAAACACATTTAAAAGTCATTCACCAAAACCAATAATTTTCTCAACTATAATACCTTAAGTCAACAAACATTCTTTGCATGAAAAATGTAACTATTAAAATATCGAAATGTAGGCAATTCTAACAAAGAATTCAAAATGTATAGCTTATTCTCAGCATATGTTATCATCTGATAAGTGTTAGTTTAAAGTTTAGGATAAAATCATAGGAATATGATAAATTCCCCCCAAAATTGACAGAGAATGATTCTTAAAAGGAACAAAATTGACAGCTATGAAACCTTCGGCATAAAACTTTTCAGAAATATGTTGCGTACCTTTGAGAAGTTTTGAGAAATAGAGGTTTTAAATCCCGAGATGTTATCGGGTAAAGTTTATATATATATATATGATGCCTGGAAAGAGCATTGTGCAGTGAAGATATGACCAATAAGCTCTGCTCGCTGGGAAAGAAGATTGGGGAAGCGCTAACCAATCATAGTTACTGTCGTGAACATATTTCTTTAAGTTGTGTTTTTCATTAAAAAAATATGTTCTACAACTATTATGTTCCACAAAATTTTTGGTATCTCACATAACAAGGAAGATATTACGATTAAAAATTTTAGTGTCCATCTACCCCCCTCCTTTCACTTATCCTAAAAATAAATTCTTTCGAGCAATGAAATGTCGAAGTTTCCTAAGCAAACCTTACTTAGTATTCTATATTGATGAAGGTATGATGGCCCGTCCAACTCTCTAAATAACATGCATAAATATATTACTTGATATGCGCTTATTTAATAATTATAAACAATAAAAATGTTATAATAAAATTTGTGATTACATTCTATAAAGAACAAACACACTCCTACCTCTCTCTCTCTCTCTCTCCCTCTCTGTCATTCTCCTATCCTCTCTCTCCCTCACCCTGTTCCTCTCCCACACACACACTCTCTCTCTCAAAGTCTTATTATCTAAAGATATCATGAGTGTTTTACACANTATATATAATACATATATATACATTTTAGGGACTAGTTTTTGTTTATCTGAGAGGGTAGGACAGGGGAAAAATTCTTTTTAAGAACAACATTAGAAGATAGCTATATTTCTTCGAAATCACTGAAATGAGAAGAAATTCATAAATTCTATTACTTTGCGCGCATAGGATAATTTATGACGAAATTATAACCTTAAAACTCTAAAACCTAGAAATTTATTTGCCAGAATACATTCCACAAAAGTAATCTAGAATGATATTCCCTATTGGAATATATTCTTTTCACTTGTGTCTGAAAGTACTCATGAATGACTAGCCAAATGTGTAAAAAAAACAGCAGAAAAATATTTGTATTAACTAACCTTTATAAGCACCGAGGTGACCTGAAACAATAGCATAAATAAATTAATTAACAATCTTAAGAGGAAGTTAACAAATAAATAAATCATTACAGCGATATAAACAAGTAGCAAGAAATTAAAACGCATAAACCAAGGGAATTTCTCAGGATTGTAATTGGCAGATATTTTTATATGAGCTTTTAATGTCATGTAAACCTTTAATAATATTTTTTATCAATAAACGAATGAAGGTTTAGTTTAATAGTTTATAAAATAAATACTACACCCGCAGTAACAATAAAACATTAATTAATTACTCTTGGCATTTTACACAATCCCCCCCCCCCCCTTCTATCCGTCCGATTTCACTCAAAACAGAATTAGCAACAAATGCTAATTTAATTAAGATAAACAACTAATTGCAGATTCTAGGCTAGAAATTTCAATTTAATATACATGTATATATATAATTTTCAATAGTAGATAAATGTTTTAAGGTTATATTCTTTACATATTACGGTCTGTACTTTTTTTTTTTTTTTTTTTTTTTTGACCATCGATAATTTAAATTCGACAGTCTCTTATTAATGTAATTTAGCATATCGCATTTTAATGCAAAGTGAAAGGGCGAATAGGAGTGGGGGATTATCTTAAATTTCAAATGGGACTAAAAATATTTTTTCCTCGTTATAGCGAAATATATTTAATTTATATAATTGAAACTGAACCCATATTTGTTTATTTATAAAAGTTATTAAACTAAGTGGAAGTATAGAGTTATAATTAATAAAATTTACAAATATTCATCACTGCATTAGAAGTTTAAATTTTGAGAAATTCCCTCAGCTCAAACCGCTCCTGCGTGGCGGACATTCCTTCAACTTTACAGCCTCGTCTAGTTTAATTTTCATATATTTTTATTTCCCACTTAGCATACATAAACCATACTATGTAGGAAATAAAATACCTACATTCTGCAGTGCATAGCAAGATTATTCTGTAATTTAATAATATGTATAATGAATTATAGTATTATACATTCTTTTTACCTATTTATTTTTTATAATTTTATAAAAAATTTCTCTCTNACTGCTCCACCCCCTCAGAACCTCGCTGATGAATTTTAATTAGTTCTCTCTCTCTCACTCTCTCTTTTTTTTTTAAGTGATAATTTATTTTTGTAAAAGAGTGCATCTGAATTTTATTTAGTCATATTTTGCCGTCTCTTTATTTAATATTATCTATTTATATTCAAGTAAGGAAAAATTTACTCTCCCGAACTAAAAGATATGGTAAATATCACAAAAGGTCAGGGGAAAAAAAAATTATTTTTTGTATTATATTTCGAAATTGAAAATTATAAAATCCAATGTGTAAATCTATGTACGAGATAATGACGTTAACAGAATCCCACAGTCTTCGAAAACTTAACGTAACTGTCATCCGTAAAGTGATATATCACATCAACTTGTCAAAAAAAAACTATGGTGGATCTCACACACAATGAGGTGCATGTGAAAACTAAGAAACTGCAATCTTATAAGTCATTTATTTTTTTTAAAAGTACGTGTAATAAATCAGTAATGAGTTCACAATGAGGTCACTCGGTGTACATTGCTCACCATCTTTATTATTCCTATACTCTGATGAATTTCTGAAATTTAGGCCGAAACACATTTAAAAGTCATTCACCAAAACCAATAATTTTCTCAACTATAATACCTTAAGTCAACAAACATTCTTTGCATGAAAAATGTAACTATTAAAATATCGAAATGTAGGCAATTCTAACAAAGAATTCAAAATGTATAGCTTATTCTCAGCATATGTTATCATCTGATAAGTGTTAGTTTAAAGTTTAGGATAAAATCATAGGAATATGATAAATTCCCCCCAAAATTGACAGAGAATGATTCTTAAAAGGAACAAAATTGACAGCTATGAAACCTTCGGCATAAAACTTTTCAGAAATATGTTGCGTACCTTTGAGAAGTTTTGAGAAATAGAGGTTTTAAATCCCGAGATGTTATCGGGTAAAGTTGGTGTAGAAGGAATCGAGTTAAGAGCAGAGAGTGTCTGGGGTGGGGGGGCTTAAGAGGAGTGGAGATAAATGAAGATGATACGCTATATATACCCGTAGAGGGGGTAGGTGGGGAGGGAACAGTGCGATCTCGCACTTTTAAATTGCGATCCCCCACAACCCCCTCAGATAAGCCTGGGGGTGAAAATATATTTATGCGTGAGACACCCATCACCCCTGCCGTTACTCAGCTATATTTATAAATGCATCGAATCCGTTTTATATATCTATAGGAGTATTGATCTGTGGAATATAAATGAGGAATGCTTTAACACCTATGTCTTTATTTGTTGTGCGAACTCTGTTTTGTGAAAAATAATACGTCAAAAGGAGAAAAGAAATATTAATCATCCAGGACTAAGGATATATTAGCTTCGCTAGTGATTGGTATGAATAATTAATCATTAATCATGAATCAATTAATTCATGCATAATCAGTGCCGGCCTAACCCAAGAGATCCTTGTTGAGCTCCAATACTTGGTGCTTCAGTCTGGAGTCCCAACCTTGACAGGGGCTTACTCTGAAACAAAGTAACTTGTCTAAAATCTTATAATAATTCCTAACATCTCGCTATGAATTAACGTTCAGAGGATAGTATTTAGTTGCACTGTAGTAACAAGACTAACTAAACATACCCTTAACATTCCCCTATAAAATCCTAGAAAGATTAGGTTAAAAATGTTCACTGATTTTAATAAAAATATTTAGCGGAATGACAATATCTTACTGCCAACACAAATATCTCTCTGTGCTTTCTAGACTCGCACTGATTAATATACTTTTTGTTAATTTATTTTGCAGCAGAAGACTGCCGATGTTTGGATTTGAAACTGTAGTGCTAGCTGGAGCATCTCTAGTACCCCTGAAAAACCTAATTTTGAGTTTTTTTACACATGAAATACTTGGTATATTATTCATGGTGATTTACTGATACCAATCCACAATGATGCACATTTATCTCAAAATTGGATTGGAGGAGCATTTCTTGTTGCTCTTTAATGGTTTATTTTGACAAAAATATTAATAAAGGGCTGGCGTAACAAATCATTCGTCGTTATCGGCTAGTAACTTCATGTAACCTTACCACAGAAGGTTAATAACCTCACTTTCTATTTACCTTTTTTTTTCTTTTTTCTTTTTTGTCTTATTTGAAGGCATGGCAACCACTGAGGGTCATTATTGCCACAAATACTATTGTCTATCATCGTCGTAGACAATTTAATGTTATGTAAGATAGATATTTTTTCAAATTTTTATAATTTATTTTATTATAGTTATGTATATTAATGAAAAAATCATTATTAGGACTAGAGCTCTTTGAAATTTTAATCTTTTTTTATTTTATTTTTTATTATACTACTGTAAATACGTTTAATCGTCAGTCTTAAGTATACTATGATATCATTACACCATTTTTCTTTTAGCAGTTCTTAGTATATAAGTGCGTGACTTAATGTAATAAATGATACCAGTCTTATTGTAAGGTTTGTTGAGTCAAGTTCCCTGTCCAAGAGACCTCCAAAGCCCCACCCCCCGATCTCCGCCACGGCCACGCCCGGCTGCTCTCTTTGCTATGTTGTGCGTTGTAAATAGTTTCGTAGCTCTACAGGTGAGACGCGTTCACCTCCTGCCAACCAGAGTGCTCGCGTCTCTCCAGAGCTCGGGACCTAAAAGACGGTCCAGAGAGTCGGGAGTAGCCGAGGACATGCGACCACGAGAAGAGAGGACCCGGCCTTAGCTAATTATTCAGATTTAACTTTTACGATGTATGGATATTCTACAGAATATGTGAATACATAGTTTAAGGTATTTTAAGTTTATTATTTATATTATTGTTACATGCCTATTGTTACATTGACTTAGCTATTAGACACACATTAGAATGACAGTAGTATCTGTATACTGCAGATACTACTGTCATTCTGTCATTCCCCCTTTGAAGAAGAGGGAAGAACCTTTCATATAATCCCACCAACTGAAAGGATAGAGGAAGATGGCTTGCAATATAAGTCGAAATGCTGGCTTTTGAAAAATTAGAGCTACAAAAAAGTAGAAAAATGCTATAAGTAAAAGTTATAACATAGCAGTTATGATCTATTCTCTCCAACATTTTCAAGTAAAACAATTCTCATTTCGAGCAATTCATTTAATTATAAAAATTTGGCTAGGGAAATATGCTTTGTTTTCTCAGTTACTTTATGACAGACTTCCAGATTTCATTTGAGTCAAGTGGGATATTAAGTATTTCCCCCAAAATATATTCATATATTTTTATTTGAAAGTGATGATCAGAAATATATTCAAATCTACTGACGTATGAAAAAGTAATTTAGAAACAGTCAATATAATTTATGTACATCAAGATTATAATATCCCATTCGTCCAAGACTTCATCTCCACTCGCTTCACGCTCCTCCACTGAAAACTCCAATTTCACCCTAATCCATATGCCCAGTCCCTGTCATCGGACTCCAACCCTTATGATCCACCCCGACGACTAAAACAAAGATGGTCCCGTGACCTCTTGGGGACATAATCTGTAAATAATTTGAGAGTTGTGTCGTTGGTCACCTTCTCTCCTCATGTGGTTGATATTATGTGTCATTTTTTTCTTCTCTAATTCATTGTGGTGATCAAATTACAAAATGTTTTAATTTAACAGAATGTTATAAATAAATAATAGTTTTTAAAAAAAATATTGTAAAAAGAAATCCAATTATAATTAGAGATACATTGTTATTTAAGAACAAAATACCCTAGCTATAGAAATATGAAAATTAAAAATACTTTAAATTTAGGATGGGTGAAACAAAACTCTGGATGAAATTTGTGATCCGAAATTAAAGGGGTGGGGAGAAAGGTCCTGTGGTCGGAGTCATTACTTATGCTGGCTAATCTAATTTTAAAGAGAGGCGGGGTAGGGGCGGCCTGTGAGGCTTCGAACCCCAGCCTGGCCACTGAACTATTCATGAGGCCCATCTGAAGTCCTCAAGATGTCGGGGACGTGTCGCAGAGCCGTTCTTAGGGGAGGCAGAGTGCGCTCTCCAGCCGGCGACTTAACGAGGAGTCGTAAGACGGCGAGCAGGGCTCCGATCGCAGTCGCCGATGACGAGGGTTGGGCAACTTGCTTCGGTGAATGGTGAAATGCATAATGTAGCTGGGGCATATTGAGGGCGCTTGCCTGAGAGAAAACAGGCCGCAAACTATGTCAGATCGCTTTATTATGTCTGGTTTACCCCATAAGGAGCCCCACTCTTACTATCAGAGGTACCGCTAAGGGTTGAAGCATAATTTGTTTAGTATTAGATGATTTTAGTTGGAGTTCGGTCAAGGTAGATCCTCCCAAAAAAATACAAATTTAACAAAAAACGTATTTTTTTAAAAAGATTAACTGCCAACGTTTCGGCTTGTAAGCCATCTTCAAGGCTATCATGAGGACGAGAGAGGACGTCCCCTCCCTAAGTTCACATTTCCATGAATGGGAAATGTGAACTTAGGGACCTACGGTCAAAAAACTCTCCTTTTGAACATAATTTGTTTAGTTCTTCACAATTCCTACATAGAAGAAGCTACAAGCGTGATGTGTTTAAAATTATATAAATAAACATACACGCGCGGGCGCTTATATTTAAAAAGATATACATAAGAATATAAATTGGACGATCACACGGTTTCCACTTATTTTATTTTATTATTATTTTTTGTTGTTGTTGTGTTCGACTCCCTTGCAACCACTTAGGGTCATTGGAGGGAGGGGCTATCTACAGGTTGCCACGCCATTTTAAACACCCATGGCTCAGGACAAGCTTCTATTTATAAATAAAAGATTGACCTGGGCGGGATTTGAACCCGCGGCGTCAGGATTGCGAGACCCGTACGGATCCTTTGAGCTAGCCTGGCGCCCCTTTCATCTTATTTTAACACATAAAAACAATACTCAATAATCGAAATTCAGTTTTTTTTTTTTTTTTTTTTTTGTGGCACCAGTTGAATAGGGCATTTTCCTGCTTGGCGCTGTGGTTGCGAGTCTAGAATTTCCAAGACTTCTGTCAAGAAATGAGTACCTTACTCGGTACCATTGGTGTTTAGAATAGGACGGTTACTTACAGATACTCCTCCTTACAATTATATACGTACGTAATAATTTCATTCTTATTAGAGCTAGCAAATAGTTTTATAAATATGTGTAAAAGTATGTTAAATGTAATTTTCTATTATTATTAGATGATTTTAGTTGGGGTTCGGTCAAGGCAGGTCTGAAAAAATACAAATTAAAAAAAAAAAGTATTTTTTTAAAAGATTATCTGGCAACGTTTTGGCTTACAAAGCTATCTTCAGGGCTGTCTATCATGAAAAAAAGAGAGGACTTTTTTTAAAAATGACTGGCCAAGTTGTATTTCCCACAAAATGCTAATCTAAAATTAGGCCCTTTCGACTTTAGAAGGTCATCTTCAGAACAGTTAGAAATGAAAAATAATACCTCCACGTGTTTGTGGCTTGTACTTGGCACAACGTATTCCTCATTAAATCCTTATATTAGAAGGCCACAAATTTATTTATTTAATTTTTTTCCATTAATTTTATTAAATGTTATAGATATTTTTTGGACAGAAAAACGCTCTTTCATTCTTAATATTAGAATGTTTACAATATTAAATGAGTTTAAGTTTTTGTTCCACTTTTAAATTATTATTATTTGTATATTTTAGTACTTTTGTTTTTACTATAAAATATTTATAGCTGTGAAAAATATCATACATCTAACGTATAAATTTCTTATGATACTATTATTAAACTTTTATTTGTTTATTACATTCTGTTAAATAAAAATATATTGTAATTTGATCACCACAATGAATTTAAAAAAAAATGACATTGAATGACAATCACATGAGGAGAGAAGGTGACCAATGACACGACTCTCAAATTATTTATAGATTATGTCCACAGGAGGTCACGGGGCCAACGTATAAATTGAGATTTATTCATCATACATATTTTTTTTTGTCTTTTCATTATACATAGATTGTTTCTATACTGGAACGTATAGTAAGTTTTATTTTTATTTTATATACAGTAAGTTTTATGCATTAATTTTGATTATGTTTACGTATATTATCGGTTATTTAAAAACAATTAATTTTGAAAAGCTCTTCGAGGAATATCCAAAAGGGAAGATCCCAAGTGAATTATTGACTATTACTTAATATTTGAGGATCCTCACTTCAACCCCTCTAGTCATCACTTCCCCCTCACTTCAATAATTCATCAATCACTTCAATTAGCCTCCTAAAGGATTGTATAAAGGAGTTATCTTAAATTGTTTATATAATAATTTGTCTTGAGATGATGCAACTAATGAGGGTCCTTTATTTCTTATTTATTTTGATTTTTCTCAAGGAGCCGAAGAATATAAACTTCCTTTATATTCTATTCTACTCTAATATATCAATTGGTCCCATATACATATAAACATGGTAATTATTGTAAATGATTTACATTTCTAGAAATCTGAAAATGGAATGAAATTACCATCTGTCCATCATATTAAGTTTTTATCATTTAGGCCTGGATCGATTTTTGATACAAATAGGTATCATATGTGCCGTCTTAGAGCGTAATTTAAAATGAGTTTATCCCCTAAATTGCCCGCTAAATAAAACAGCAGAATGATAAGGATTAAGGGTTATTCACATGGCGATTGTGCAGATTCGGCTAAACCATCGAGATATACTTTAAATGCAAGGAAATAGAAAAAAAAAAACTGTCTCAGCCCTGGCTTTTTATAAAATTAAAAATTAAAACGAGAGTCGATAAACAGCTTGACAATGTCAGCTCCTCCGAGCATAAGACGATATATTCGTCTTTCTCGTTGGTTAGAATCTCGACACTAGTGCGGGGAATTTAATAACTTATCAGACTTGTCTCGGTAGCATAAGTGGTAAATGCACCGGCCCGGATAGCAGGGGATCCAGGTTCGAGTCCTGGCTGGGACAGTTAGATTTTTTATTCTGTTCCCTTGCACTAAAAATTATCTAAATTTACGTGGGATTAAAGACCACAAAATAAATAATATTTATAAAATTAAAATTAAAATTAAATTAAGAAGAGTCATTTAAACAGCTTGACAATGTCAGCTCCTCCGAGCATAAGACGATATATTCGTCTTTCTCGTAGGTTAGAATCTCGACACTAGTGCGGGGAATTCAATAACTTATTTGGCTAGTCTCGGTAGCGTAAATGGCCAACGCGCCTGCCCCAATAGCAGGAGATCCAGGTTCGTTCCCTGGCTGAGACAGTTAAATTTTTTTATTCTATTCCCTCGCACTAAAAATTGTTAAAAATTACGTGGGATTAATTACCACAAAAAAATAATATTATTAAAATTGAGATATATTTATTTCCATTATAGTTTTCTTCGTATCCTTAACTCGGTTGATCTTTAAATACATAATTTCCGTTGGAAACTATGAGTCTTCATGAAAATATCCATAAGTTTGATTATATATTGTATTCATTACCAAACACTCAAAAATCACTACCTATAAATTAATGGATGTCGAACACAGTTAATCTAAATATAATTTATTACTAATTGTTTTCTGAAATATGTAAAATTTGGAATTTGCTTGAGCCAGATAGAATACTAAACTAATTTTCGACTTATCCATCAACTCTAGGGGAATTAAATTAAGTGTTAAAATTTTAAACTCGCTGTAATTTCACATATCGTTTACCCCTTGGCAAAATGCACTGAGGTATAAATAATTTTTATATCATACCAGAAAATTATTAGAGCTAGAGGATTGCCTGATTACGAAATAAAATATTTGAGTAATTCTCTATTTTCATTAGAATTAAGAAATAAAGTATGATGAATAAATTCATGGAAGGTTCCAGGCAGACCAAGATGAATCTAAGAGGTTTTCTGGGTGATGTGATTTTCTCTCTTAAGTCATCACTTGCAGGTGGCCACCATTAATTGGCCCTTTCCCTACTGTTTGGCACCTGTCTCCTCTCATGACCCGTTTCCTCAGACTTTAAATTTTTTTTCTTTTTAACCTTAATTTACTTATTACATTCTGTTAAAATAAAAACATTTTGTAATTTGATAACAATGAGTAGTAAAAATGACATTGAATGACAATCCAATGACACCACTCTCCAACTATTTACAGGCTATGTCACGGGCCCATCCTCGTTTGAGCCGACGGGGAGGGTTGTAGGGGTTGGAGTTGGAAGACATGGTCTGTACTAGTGGATCAGGATGGTATGGAAGTTTACCGTGGAAAAGGCTGAGGCCTGAAGAAAAGAATATTAAGATATTGGTGAAGGGAGGAATTGGATACGTAATAGGGCACATTTACGATTATTCTGAGGGTTTTGGATTAAATGGACTGAATTCGTTGGATGTTGGAAGGCTTAGGTTAGAAACCCCAGATATCTACACCGTATGTCCAGAATGATCCTAGTAATATCTTGCAGAGCGTCAGTTTGTTTTCTATTGTAAGATTGGAATTCCTATTGATTATTAGTCGTGAGTCAAGATGGAACCCCAGGTAACGAACGGAATTTGAGAGTGGTAAAAGAATATTGTTAAATTTCGTAATTTTAGGAAAGTTTTTCTTTCGTAATTAAAATCATATTCATTAAGATATTGAGGCATTCAGTTTCGTAAGATACTTCTTAAATCAGTTACAGAAGGCCTAGAGATTATCTTAACTGTGAAATTAATATTTTTACATAATCTCTAATAGAATAAGATATGTACTTATTTTCCCACTATAATGAGTCTATCTCATAAAGACTCAACTCAAGAAGAACTACACTAATTCATCAGGGCAATATAAAGTTTTATATCGTCCAATAACATCCAAACAATTCCGGCTTATCATAAGTTGATGAGGATCTGCCTCTAAAAGAGCGACTGGGATTTATGTCTCTTTGTTTGTCTGGCGAAGAGGGAGTTAGAGGTCCGGCAGTAAATATCAGGGGCTCTCCGGCTCGTTCAAACTTTCGATCGGGATGGCTGTGAAGGCGCCCGCCAGCGAGATACAGTCCAGCGAGGTCCTACACATAACCGAGAGCGGCCACATAAATTAGAGGGATTCGTACCCGGCAACTTGGACCTCCTTCTTTTTATGGGCAATCTACAGATGCAGTAAATTACTGCAGCTTTCTTCCCGCGCTAATAAACTGGCTTTTACCCTCGTCTGATAAACGCTTAACTGTTGTGGCGATCTACTAGGTCGAGATTAGAGAAAACTTGGGAAAAAAAATTTTTTTTTCTTTACTCAAGGGTAAGGCACAACTTTTATTATTCTACCAGAATAATAGAATAATAATAATAGAATATTATAGCAGATTTCTTTCAAAGGAATCAGGTTATTCTTCTTCTTAATATCTTTTATTCGACGCCCAAGCTGCATTGGAGAGACTGATAAGTCTCTCTTCATACCTCACTGACGAGGGGTAAGAAATCCCCCAAAATTTTACTCTTTGCGATTTTCCTTTTTGTATGTGCACTGCACTCTCTATCCTGTTCTTGATTACTATATATCGCAGCCACGAATGTTTCATTCTCTCTCTCTCTCTCTCTCTCTCTCTCTCTCTTTCTCTCTCTCTGTGTATACACACACACACACACACACATATATATATGCAAAGTCCAAATTTTACATATTTTATAAAATAATTAGTAATAAACGATATTTATATTAACCATTTTAGACATCTATTTTTTATAGGTACTGATTTTAGAGTGTTTGTTAATAAATAATCAAACTTGTGGATATTTACATGTCCATATAAATTGATATATTTGTGTGTATTTTTAAAATAATGGTTAAATAGCTGAAATATATCGACATTCAGAAGAAAGTAAGAATTTTAGTGGGAGACCAAATAGAAAAAATCAATGATCTCTTCGTTATAGTTAGAATTTTGAGGAGAAAAAAATATAAATTTTATTATATTTGAACGAAAAGTGCGAGTAAAACGCATATTAAGGAAGTTATTCCTTAAGTTAACGCATAATTTAACTTAGAGTATTGGATATCTCCACTAGTTAACCCCTCTCGGTGGGCCTACAAACCTGTAGTAAATAACCTTTCCTCGTCTTAGACTTCTTTTACATTTAAAATTACTTAAGTCATTTACTCATATCTAAATTCATAAACAAATCTGTTTAGTGTGAGTTTCTGCATGAAGAACTTTAATTACAAGGATTTACGGAAAACAATGAATTACACTAGAGAACCTTAATCTTGCTTATCCATATGAAGCATTTGACATTTTCCTGCCCGCGAAAAGTGTTAAATTTTAATAAAGTATCATCTTAAATAACCACAAGACCAAAAGAGATGACATACCACAACACGGAGCTAGAAGTACAGTCCGGGGTTTGGGTGTTACAGCCGGCAGCTGGCGACAACAAGCCTTCAAGACCACCCGAAGGAAAATAGCACTCTACCCCGTGGAGGAATTTAAATAAAAATACAATTATCTGTGAGAAGCCTCCGGTACCCATGGGGGGGATTGATAGCTCACCTGCGCCCTCTGGGTAGCAGGTGCTTCGCCGACACGGAATTGAGGCAACCTTCATCAGAGGTAGCTTTGTTTGTGTACGGCAGCTGTCGCGGGGGAAGGCCGGCCGAGGGGAGATAAGGACGCCGGACCAGTCGCTCTTATCACTGGAGGACTGTTTACAATAACATCTGAAGAGCCGCTCCTCCCCTCCACATCACAATGCCACCTCAATCATCCCTAATGGCATACAAGGAAAACCATTTGTGTGGATACAAAATTTTCTATAGCTCATACATATTCATACTT
The DNA here is from genome assembly GCA_000696205.2 of Oncopeltus fasciatus. Classification (NCBI taxonomy): domain Eukaryota; kingdom Metazoa; phylum Arthropoda; class Insecta; order Hemiptera; family Lygaeidae; genus Oncopeltus; species Oncopeltus fasciatus. Next base: position 118,817 of record KZ808276.1, read on the forward strand.
TGTCCAATATAATCCAAACTATTTACATCTCACTAGTAAAAAATTAAACACCTGACTAATGAATAAAATTTTAATTATTATATGAATATTATTAAATGTTTTTGTTGGGGTTCGGTCAAGGTAGATCCAAAAAAAGAAAAGAAAAAAAAGGTTATTTTTTAATTACCTGAAAACGTTTCGGCTTACATTGTAAGCCATCTTCAGGGCTGTTAAAATAAAAGTCATGAGAATAAAAAAATCTAAACAAATAATTAAATTATTTAAATAATGTAAATCATTATATTTTTAATTTTTTTTTTATTCTTATTTTTTTATTCTTATGAGCCCTGAAGATGACTGACAATGTAAGCTGAAAGGTTGGCAGATAATTAAAAAAAATCCCCTTTTTTAAATTTGTATTTTTTTAGATATACCTTGACCGAACCCTAACAAAAAACATCTAGTAATAATAATTACGGTAAAAAACAACAACAAAAAACTCTCTATTTGATTATATGGAATATATATTGCAATACACTATTTGTGAATTTATTGAAGAGTTTATATATCAAGTGAACAAGAAATCATTTTAAATACCCATTATTTAAATACTCAATTCGACTGACAATTAAGTTTTGACAGATTGAACGGAGCAGATAAAATTTCTTGTCCTTGATGTGATTTCACTAACTATTTATCAATTTTTTTTTCTTTTGTTGAATGTGTATACTATTGAATAACATAAAAAATTGATGTTTTGGTATAATAAGTACAAATTATAAGTACAAACTATACAAACTATAAGTACAAACTATACAAACTACAAGTACAAACTATACGTACAAACTATATGTACAAACTATAAGTACAAACTATACAAACTATACAAACTATAAGTACAAACTATTAGTACAAAATATACAAACTATAAGTACAAACTATAGTACAAACTATAAGTACAAACTATACAACTATAAGTACAAACTAGTACAAACTATAAGTACAAACTATACAACTATAAGTACAAACTATAAGTACAAACTACAACTATAAAGTGGGCAGTGAAGGTTTAGTCAATGAAACCTACCTGTTCTAAAAGGGGTCATGCTTTTCTGGGGCTGGTAGGGGTTACCTGAACATGCTCTAAGTCTAAGAATTTGAATGGATAATTATTTTCACTTTCATGTTATAATTTTTTTACTTTTGAAAAGGGAAAATGCAGCACAGACTCGACAGAAACTGTGTGGTGTTTATGGTGTAGCGTGGTTAGGTGACTGACAGTGCCAGAATCAGTTCGTTCGTTTCGTGTGTGTGTGTAGGATCTTTACGATTTTCGCTTACCCAAAGTAAATTTCCCTTTCACAAGAACTTCTACAGAAGTACAGAGGTACTTCTACAGTACTCGGGCAGACCACCGGGCTGTGCAGTACCCCGGTGCAGCGACCCAGTTGGACGCCTCGCTCAAGCCGCTATAAATGGACCAGGGCTGCATCTGGTTCCTCTCTCCTTATTTATAGTCCAGTCAGAGTCCCCTTCACCGACTGCCCTTCATTGAGCTGTGTGGCTCCTCTGGCTCCGGGGCGGTTTCCCTCTCAACCTCTCCTTCGATAGGGGTGGACGTCTAGCGCCTCGATCCTCGAGAGAGAGAGAGTGAGGATTCACTTGACCTTCTCCCGCCAAATATTGAAAAAAAGAACAGAAAAAATGTAATTACCTATACAAGGAATGGTAGTATTGTGATAACCCGAAAAATGACCATGAGATCCAACTAGCGGACATTACTAGATCAATAATGGCTATTATTGCCTAGTGATTGCCCATCACTTCGAACAATGATAATAATATTCATTATGATTTGTTAAAAACTATTAAAAATCATACTTTAAAAATAAATTGAGCAATTCTTGTATAAAAGCGTGTAAGTTACCATATTTACATTTTTTATTAAACAATTGTTTCAGTAAGTTTTTACTGTATTTGTCTGTAAATGACAAATTATGTTTGACAATCATATATGTTTTTACCGTTTTTTCTTCCGGGTCTGACCGTGTCAAGTTGTTGATAGTTGCCGAGCTTTCGCACATCATGTGATGGCTTCTTCAGGGCTGAAAAGAGAATGAGAGTTGTAAAAGAGAGTTGTAAAAAAACTCTCTTTTACAACTCTCATTCTCTTTTCAGCCCTGAAGAAGCCATCACATGATGCGCGAAAGCTCGGTAAATAACAACAATTTGACACGGTCCAACCCGGAAGAAGAAACGGTAAATACATCTGACGACCGTCGAAGCCTACATGAAAATCATATATGTTATTTTTTAGAAATTTTTTTAATATAAATTATCATATGTCAATTACAAGACAAATAACAGTAATATTATTATAACCATGAATATTTATAAATTTGATAATAAGCATTTGTTAGCTGTGACGTAGAACCTCATGGAGATATTTTTTGTATAATATTCATAGACAAATAGTGTAATAGATGGTAAATACATATAATACATAATAAATATCAAATATATCCAGTATAACTTATTTAAATATTAAATTTTACTCCTAAAACACTCTCTCACTCTTTCTAATAAACTCAGACTAAAGAGAGCTATAGAAACTAAAAAAGAGTGACACTACTGCATTTGTATTGGTTGTTTTAATAAGTTGTGCTGAAATTAAAAAAAAAAAAAAAATAAAACATATAAATAATGATTAAAAAGATAAATTTACACTTAAGAATAAGATATAATGTGTTATTGATTACAACAAGAATTTTAAAATACAATTTAAAATAAATGCAGTAAGGTCTATAACCCTTGCCATTACATTCCAAGTATAAATATTCCAAAATCATTCTTCTTTCCTAGGTTCATACTCCTCTCGAGGTTTCTCGTTGGAAAGGTTAAACTCAAGTGCCTAAAAGTTATAAATACCACTTAAAAGCCCTTCATTAAGGAATGCATATCTCGGAGAAGAAACATCACCCATGTGATGTCATATCAATATTGCAATTTTCCTCGATTGAATTTGCATAATAGTAGAAATAATATTGTCATTTGTTATATTGCTCAGTAGTGTACGTAAGTATATTGTACTTTTTTATTAGTATCTCATTTGAGAGTGGTGTCATTCGTCACCTTCTCTCCTCATGTGATTGATATCTATTGTCATTTTTTTTAAAATTCATTGGGGTGATCAAATTACAAAATGTTTTAATTTAACAGAATGTAATAAACAAATAAAAGTTTAATTAAAAAAAAATTAGTATCACGACATTATTTATGTATATAATTGATAACATTAATAAAATGTATTGTACATTCCAGCCATATTTTTATAGATATTTTCCAGGAACAAATTATATTAAATTATATTTGCCCAGTTTATCAGAATTACTTCACTAGGGAAGGCATTGGAAGAAATATGGAGGTGTGCCTTGGGAACAACCCCTCTACAGTGATTGGGCTGTTAAACTTTCTTAAAAAAGCAGGTATAGCCTGGAAAATCTAAATTAAAGAATGAGATATTATTTATTATTTTAGTTAATAATAATTTATTTATTATAATTTATTAAATATATAATAATAATATTTAAATAAAAAAAATAAAAAAAATCCATTAATTTAGGTTGTTATAGTGGTCGAAATAATCCTGAT
>KZ808276.1:138112-148483 GCA_000696205.2 Oncopeltus fasciatus
TACAAATATAAATATTTTAATTATAAATGAGGAAATTCAAAGTCATGAGTTTTCCACTCAACATTAATAATTCATTCCCATTTTTATAGTTCAAGTTAAGTTACTTGCGGAAAAAAACAAACAAAAAAAAACTTTAAAAGCTGAGAGTTAATAGAGAACAGAAAGGCCTGATTAATAATTTTTCAAACAATGACAAATTAAATAACAAAGTATTAATTTATTTAACTTCTTTAATTAATTAGCTTAAGGGGTGAGTTACAAGGGTATCAGAACCCTCCCTCCCCGACACTGCTAGGCTGCTCTCTGTGCTATTTTCTTGGACAGGCTTTCAATTTCAAGATAAAAACGGGACTTTCCAGTCCCGTTAGGCCTCAATTTGACTTTTACACCTGGTAAAAATATTCATGGTAGGATAAAAAAGGGTCTTCGATTTATTTTCGAAATTGAATTTTAAAGCTGTGATTCGCTAGTTATCAATTCAGAGCTATACAGTTACACAGTTTAAGGAAGGGTTGCTGCCCCGAAATGGGGAGAAGCGAATACAGAAGGGAGAAAATCAAAATATTCATGTTCGTACTATGATGTGACTTGAAAATTTCTAAAGATCTACATTCGAGAAGCTGAATATATGCTAATTAAAAATTTTATGTGCATGACTGTATACACTCCAGCATCCAAAATTTTTAAAATAAAATAACTAAACTCAATATGGATGTTATTTATTATTTTTTTTTTTTTTTTGAGAAGGGAGAGAGTGGGTTTGGAAATAAACAAAATTTAAAAATTGTAAATGTTTTCGCCAACGTTTCGCCCTGGATTTCAGGGCTTCTTCGGGGCTGAATACGATACCGAGCATGTATAGGCCAAAGGAAGAACCCCATAAAAAGAAGAATCAGCAAAAATGAACAGGACATTACAAATAAAATACCACCATAAGCCCTTTCAAAACACTCTACTGCTGACAAACACACATTCGAATTTGATAAACTCACACTTCTTGCGACTGAACCTAACCTTGAGAAACGACTTTTATCTTAGTCTATCACATATTCACATACATTTAGAACATAACCCCATTAACGAAAAAAACAGGCAAAGACTACATTTCTTACACAAACAGTAATATTTTTCACATCTTAAAACAAAAATCATAATAAGACCACCACATAGCTTTTTCCCCCTCCCAAATTCCTACAGCGATATGTCCTGAACATCAAGCCATTTAAACCGTCTCATCCGTTCCCCACTCCTACGTCCGTTTCCCGTTTCTTTCCACAACAGCCAAATAACATTTTTTTAAATAAACAGATCAGTCAAAATGTAGACTCAGTTGAACTTGTTGTTGAGTTTATTTTCGTTAATGTTATAGTTACAAAACAAATTACTATAACATTAAACAATAATTAAGAATTATAATTATAACAATAATTATAAAGATTTAATTATAAAGAAAAAATTAAATAAATTAAATGACGAGAGTCGACAAAATGTATGACAATGTCAGCTTCCTTGAGTACAAGACGAAGTTCCCGCCTTTCTCGTAGGGTAGACTCTTGCTATGTAGAGGGAATTGAATAAGACAACTAACACGTCCTGGTAGTATAACTGGAAAGTACACCGGCCCGGATAGCAGGAGATCCAGGTTCGATTCCTGGCTGGGACAGATAGTTTTTTATATTCTATTCCCTCTCAATAATTGTTTGAAATTTTCGTGGGATAAAATACCACAACTAAATTAAATATTTACTATAACATTGTTGAGAAAATGCACATTAAGAGGTTAAAGTGTAAATTTTAACATTAATTTTTTTAATTTTTTTTTAATTTAGGAACTAAAATTTCTTTAAAGTAATTAAAATGGTTGTTAACACAATTTTTTAGTAGTAAGATCTTTTTTTTTTTCAATATTCTTCAATAAAACAAAAACCTTCCTTAACACAAGTGATAAATTTGTTTTATATGGGTAATGTAGATCAGGAGGAATTACATTACAAAGAAATGTGAGCTCCGTTGAATACGTTCGCTACTAGTTTCAGCTAGAAATCTATGATACATCACTCCTTTTGTCAGAGAACTGAAAGAAGAATGGGGAAATCAGATTGTAACGTTCTGTTAATTAAGAATCGATTCGAACAATGACTGATACAGTGGATCGAGAAAGGTCAGTCGAGATGTGTGAGGGGGAGGAGAGAAAGGCTTGTGTGTGAGCGAGAGAGGGGGTGGGGACATGTTGAATGACAGGCCCGCAATTCATCCCGTGGAAGTGTAGAGAATGGAGGGAGAAAAAGAAATGTGATAAGTGGATGTAGGCCGGGTGGCAAGGTGGAGCGACAATGGGGTGTCTGAATGCCGACAACCGCCATTGTCAGCTGTTAGCAGATATTGTCTTCGCCAAGACCCCTGTCCTTCCCGCGTCCTGTCTGCGACAAGTCTCTCGACGATACTCACAGGATTCGTTTTAAATGTGAGAGTTTTAATATAATACATTACATAAATAGTGTATCATATAATACGCACTATTAAAACTTGAAAAACTTTATGGAATCTTCAACTTTCAATGCTTTGAGAATAATGATTTATGCAAGAAATTAAATCTTCAGAATAACAACTTTCAATAAAGAATGAGAATCACGTGCTGTACCATGCTAAGCTAACGGTCAGTGAGACAAATCCCTCAGTGCACCCTCTTGGTATTTTCGTTCTGTGCCGTCTGCTTGTCTAAACCCCGAGGATTGCTCTTGGGAACACCCTGTCCTAATTGGGTGCAATGCATCACTGTATGGGGAAAAAAAAGGCAGATTCTAAAACGGTGTGCTGACTACACACCTGAGTGTTGTGCAGGACGTGAATAAACACATAATTAACACGTTTTTCCCACCCGGCCTCTTTGGTCCATAGCTATACTGGTAACTTTAATGATCAAGAGGAAACAAAAAAATTAGTTCTCTTCTAACAAATTACAAATCGATTTCTACAACCTAAGTTATTTGAAAAGCCTAGAAGAAGCTTAGCCAGTTGACAGCTATAGATTTCGACGTTCCAGTCAACTTTCGTGCGTTAAAGATGACATGCAACATTTCGGTAGTAATGGGTCATGGGGTAGTTTTTGGAGAGGTATAAACAAAACAAATTATATTCCATTTGGAGGTTGACCGTCAAGGAGAGGATCGTCAGGAATTCGGTCTTGGTAGTTGAAGAATTAAAAACTGATTTGTAAGGAAAAAAGTTTTTATTTTAGCCACTGTTTCGCCCTGGATTTCAGGGTTTCATCGGGGCTGAATACGATACCGAGCATAGGACAAAGAAAGAATCTATAAAAAGAAGAATCAGCAAAAATGAACAGAACATTAAAAATAAAAAAACACAATAGCCCTTTCAAAACACTCTACTACTGACAAACACACTTTCGACTTAGATAAATTCACACTTCTTGAGACTAAACCCAACCTTGAGAAACGATTTTTAGCTGAGTCTATTTACATACATTTAGAACATCGCCCCATCAATGACAAAACTGACAAAGCTTCCGCATACAGTAATACTTTTCACACCTTAAAACAAAAATCATAATAAGACCACCCCATAGCTTTTTCCCCTCCCTCATTCCTACAGCGATATGTCCTGTACCTCAAGCCATTTAAACCGTCTCATCCGTTACCCCACTCCTACGTCCGTTTCCCGTTCCTTTCCACAACAGTCAAATAAATTTTTTTTAATAAAAACAGATCAGTCATGATGTAGACTCAGTTGAACACGAGTCTCTCTCTCACTCTCTCTCTCTCTCTCTCTCTCTCCCAACCACCCTATAGGTTACTCTCGGAATATTTTTTTTTTAAATTTATTTATTTATTAAATTCTGTTAAATTAAAACATTTTCTAATTTGATCACCACAATGAATTAAAAAAACAAAAACATTCAATGTCAATAACATGAGAAGAGAAGGTGACCAATGACACCACACTCAAATTATTTACAGATTATGTCCCCAGGAGGTTACGGAACCATCTTCGTTCGAGTCGACGGGGAGGGTTGTAGGGGTTGGAGTTGGAAGACATAGTCTGTGCTAGTGGATTAGGATGGTATGGCAGTTTACTGTGGAAAAGGATGAAGCGAGAAGAAATGAAGTCTTGAACAAAAGGGATATTAAGATCGTGGTGAAGGGAGGAATTGGATACGCAATAGGGAACATTTGCAATTATTCTCAGGGTTTTGGATTGAAAGGACTGGATTCTTTGGATGTTGGAAGGCTTGGTTCAGAATATTATTATTATTATTTATAGTCAATTACAACCACTTTCATATATTTTTTTTGTTTGATTATCAATGTAGATATGTTTCTATATTATTTTTGTATGTTTCTTTTTCATATTCAGTCCTAATGAAGGCCTGAAATTTAGACCGAAACTTTGGCTAAAATAAAATTTTTTTGTTACAAATTAGTATTTAATTATTTAACTTCTAAGACCGACTTCCTGACGGCTATATTCCTGAATAGCTATATTCTTTCTAGTAATGATAATAAAAGAGTAAAAAAAAAACAAAAAAAAAAACGCCGAAACACACTGGGAAGCGACAAGCTATTAAGGGGTCACTTGCTATCCAAATAACGACGAGGCACACAAATGGAGTATAGATACAATCGGAATAGACTTCCACGAAAGGTAGGTCAGAAGATTTAATTAGGGTATAGGTACCCTGCGGTATCCCTTTAAGGAAACTTGTCTGCGGAGTGGTTGTCCTCCCCAACCCTATCGGTCTTTCTCCATCTCCCCCTGCGCCCTCACACATGTTGTTATTCCTCGGTCTGGAGGCGGCAGAAATGGCACGATGGAGCAGGAGTGCGAAGGAAGTATCGAAGAGAATGAGTAATAACCCCTCTTTCTCTCGTGCTGAAGTCGCTGGCATTACCTGAGACACGTGACTCCCAGAGTAGAGTTTTCCATCAAGGCTTGAATCGCAAAGATTTTCCACCCAGTCGGCGTACACCACGGCTACCTACCAAGCAGCACTCTTTTAAACTATCAACCTGGTCGCTTTGTAAACATCAAAATTCTTAATTTCAGGTCCTTTATCTTAGAATGTGTATAAATCATTCAAATTATTTTAATAAAAGCAGAAAACTCCAGAAGGTATTGGGGGTGAAAATTTGGGTTTTCGATTTGGGAATCAGAACTCGTCAAATTATAACATCAACAAAAGATAACACATCAACACCACGACTAACTGACACAAAAAAAAAATCATATTATTTAATTTTAAATATCAATAAACCTAGAGTAGAAATTACTAATTTTTAGTGCAAGGGTACAGAATAAAAAATCTAACTGCCCCAGACAGGACTCGAACCTGGATCACCTGCTATCCGGGCCGGTGCATTTACCAATTATGCTACCGGGACCAGTATTTACTTTTTTCTCAATTATTTAAGGAAAAAGTAAATAACGAGAGTCATTTAAACAGCTTGACAATGTCAGCTCCTCCGAGCATAAGACGATATATTCGTCTGCCTCGGAGGTTAGACTCTCGACACTAGTGAAGGGAATTTAATAACTTATCAGACTGTTCCCGGTAGCATAATTGGTAAATGCACTGGCCCGGATAGCAGGAGATCCAGATTCAAGTCCTAGTTTTTTTTTTATTCTGTTCCCTTGCACTAAAAATTAGTGGGATTAAATACCACAAAAAAATAATATTTATAAAACTAGAGTAGAAATGATTTTACAGAAATAAATCCAATAAAGTAAAAATTACCAAAATAATTAGTCATAATTTGTTAATTGTTCCATCCTATCACCATCACTTCGAAAATGTTGAAAATAATTGAAAAAATGGCTTATAGCCAATAACTGCAATTGCGGACAATATAAAAGCATTAACTCTAGTTTTTAAAGGTAAAGTAATAAAGGATGACCTTATTAGGAAGACATTATTTTGAAACCTTCATGACTGAGAGACAGTGATGAATATTTGATCCAGGTGGCACGATGTCCTCCCTCGCCTTCATGATAGCCCTGAAGATAGCTCAAAATATAAGCCAAAATGTCCGCAGTTAATGAAAAATACACTTTTATTAAGATGTATTTTTTTATTATTATTAAACTTGACCGATCCCCAACAAAAATTCCTTTCTAATAATCTCTACAATCGAGAAACTCTCCATTTATATGTACATTTATTGGTAAAAATTTTGTTATAAATATATTGGTCTACTTGATAAAAATATACTTAACAAATAAATCCCATGAAATTGTGAGATTAAGTAAATAAAGTAATGAAGTTCATTGTAAAAAAAAATTAAGTTACAGAGGACTATTTTGACCGTTAACCCCATTTCAAATTGTAGCTATCTAGGAAACCGAGTACAGGGAGCACACTGGTAATTAATAACTTTTTTTAAATAAAAATAAATACATTTCCCATCTATAGTTAGAGATTATTGCAAGACCATAATTTACAGCTCGTTCGAGTGGACTCAGAGTGCCAGAAAGCACGTGGACAGTAGCAATTTCAGTAGCACGTACGAGGATCTCTTGCCGCGAGAGATGACCGTGGGACGGCATATCCTCAATAATGCACACAGCTGGTCTCCCTCATCTCCCTCTATCTCTCGCTCTATCTCTCACTCCTTATCACCACTCCTTCGCCTTTGGTACATAAAGTATTCATTCTGCCGGCACTTGGCTAACGTTCGCCACCTACTGACCTCGAGGAAGGCCTGGGGACCTAACTCCATCACTATCACTCTTACTCTCTCTCAGTACACATAAAAATACTATAGCTTGTATTGATCATTCATTATTTATTGTTTTATGATATCAATGATAATTGATAAAAACTGTAACTAAGATATTATTTATTATTATTATTATTATCACGGAAAAGCTTGAAGAAAATTCGATAATACGAACTTATCGGTAGTCTGATTTTGCCTGTATATGCTGATTGAGATCGACCTCCGCCCACTCAAGCGCACTACGCAATACTCATGAAGCATATTAATGTACCCTACATGAGACTGCTAGCCTAGTAGCTATGGCGCACAGAAATCAGGAACTCCTGTTCTGCTTCGCTTCATCTTACAGGTGAACCGTTCCCCGGCAATGGGAATAACTCACTGTCCGTCCATTTCATGATTAATTAATGCTACGGACGCTTATACTACGCGAGTTAAATTTACTGAATTCATCCCCATGCATTTCTCAACCCTGGAAATCGGATGAACAAGTTGTGGATGTCAAGTGCGAACACAATAAGTCTTGTGCTACAGCGGGCTTAATATTTACTTTAGTGGATTGAAACTCAATATTGTTTTTTTTTAATAGATAAGAGATCTGTTTTTTGAGTGTGGTGATTTATACGACATATAAAATTCAAAAACATATATTCATCAACAACAATATTAAGGAATTTGCTTAGTTTACCTACGCTGCCCATGCTTCCATCACAGACTTGTAAAAGGCAAAAGGGGAAGACATTTTTCAGATGATTTTAGTTGGGGTTCGGTCAAGGTTGATACAAAAAAAAATACAAATTTTAAAAAAAAAGTGTATTTTTTAAAAAAAAGATTATCTGCCAACGTTTCAGCTCACATTGGAAGCCATCTTCAGGACTTTAGATGTCATAAAATCATCTAATAATAATATCGATGAGGAAGAAATTTGTTTACCGAGAATAAAAATGTTTTAAGAATTATTGATCTGTTTGCCGCATTTTCAAAAATAAAAATATTTACACCCCCTCAGTCGCAGGGATTTCTGCACAGTATAGAAGAGCTGTTTGTTTTTATATGCACTTATACATTTTTCCTTTCTAAGCAGTTATAAAATATTAATTTAAAATTTTTTTAACACCGTTGGTAAATTATAAGATTTACGTTTTGAATTACTTTTATACGGTAAATGCACTTTGAGAGAGATAATTAAAAATGTACCCAAAAGGATAATTGAACCCTTCTTCTTCACCTCTCAACCGGCTAAGAGTTAATATTAACACTTAATCTTATTTCCATCATTCATTATTGAGAAAAATATTTTTTTTTAAAGTCTTGCGTGAAAATTAATTTATAAAAAACATAAATACAGTTGAAATTATATTGAGGAAATCTCGATGGTTCTATAGAGTCGTAGTGCTTTATTTATGTGGGTCACTTAGAATTACAAAGGTCGAGGAGAACCTGGGATAGATTGGGTATCAATTTCAGTTCCCTTTCTCAAGATCTCAATTTATTTTTTTCTATAGAATAATACAAACGACAATCTTGTTTCTCTTCAAAAAGCAGAACGCTGTCTAACAACACAAAGAGCACCTTTGACGACCCCTGTTGAAGTAAAGCATTGCCTGCTTTATTTACTATTTTCCCCTTATCACAAATGATCAACCTCCTCTATACTGAGATCGATATTTGTGAAAGAATAGGTGCAGTAGCTATATATTTCTCTCTCTCCCTCTCTTTTAGTAGAGAGGAGAACCGCATCACGAGATCTAAAATATATTAGAATGGAGGAGAAATACAAGAGAACAGAATCAGGGCACATAGAGAAGAAATGGAGCACATGGGCAAAGAGAAAAACAGACAACCGCTTCAAGATATCTAAGTCACTACAGAATAGAGGAAAGATATATGGGCGAATAAAAGCAGATTGAACAGCTTCAGGATGCCATAGGCAATTAGAATATGTGAGGAGGAATGTATGAGCAAATAGAAACAGAGATAACGACATCATAAAATCTACGTTAATTAGAAGCAGAGAGAACAGCTTCAGGATGCCATAGGCAATTAGAATATGTGAGGAGGAATGTATGAGCAAATAGAAACAGAGATAACGACATCAGAAGATCTACGTTAATTAGAAGCAGAGAGAACAGCTTCAGGATGCCATAGACAATTAGAATNATTTTAGTCCTCATACACTTGTTCTTATTTACTGGATATATATATATATACTCACATTATGGTATAGGTAACTAAGGTAAATTATATGTCACGCGTTAGGAGACGCGTGGCAACGATTACGGCATATTCCTATAGGTGTATTAATTATAATTTAATTTAATTTTCTACGATAAAAATATAATTCCCATATTTTATGTATGCAGTTTTTGAGGTTGTCTGCATGTCAGATTTTTCTTAAGGCTTATCAGATACATATTTTTTTAAATCCTACGAACAAGACAATAAAAACTGATAAACACATTACATGGAACTGTAAAATTGAAACTTACAAATTTGTAGGTGTGTGTTAGGTCTGTAAACGCTCTTCTCGTTATTAGGTCTTTACAGCGTTTTATTAAATACAAAACGACTGGCTAAGTTCAATAATGGCTGTCCAATAATGAGGGGAGACCAAATTTAAAACCTTAAAATCCCATTAAATCACTACCATTAGTTATACGTGAGGAATTATGATATGAAATAGACACCGAATTTAACTTGCTATTACTTCGGTTTTTAGAAGATTTTACACGTCGAGAAAGGTATTTAAGAATGTAATAGGAGGTTTGAGCGCCTCCCCCCCCCCCAACGGTTTCTTCCTTCCAGACTGGCTAGATGCTAACCTCACATTACATTCACCTTCACTTTTAGGCTTGTATATTTATTTAAATAACTTATTCTATTTTATATCCACCTTGATGAGGTATGTGAAGTCAGCTTAGTTTATGAAGCTCATTATTTATGATCAATTTTATTTATTTCTCTGAGTATACCGTTCCTCAAACATGGAATATTGAGGGGGTCTACATGACATTGTAAGTTAAACTACAAATATTCATCAACTAGAATGATGAGGTATTGACTAAATTTACGCGTCTTTCTTCATATAGGACTTACACAACATGTTGCCCATACGTGTTGCTGTCTGAGATTCTTGGGTCCGGATTGTCCACCCGAAGAGAGCCGCGAACACCCCAGAAGAACTGTTACCCGATAGTAGAAAGGGAACTGTTCCTGTGCGACTGGTAGTAGTCCCCCCAGAGCAAGAAAAGGAGGAAGACTAATGGCCAAATGTGGCAAACTGGTTCCTGGGCATGGCTTTCCGTGCGGGCCGACCTAAGCTTGGAGGAGACCAGCTGCTGGAATGGCGCTTCCGAGAGAGTACGCTTGACATCTTGTGGTATTCCTGATATGTTTATTTTACCAGTACCATTATTTAATCATTTTTATTTGAATTATTTTTTCACATTGTTTATGATTATTACTTAAATATGGTTATTGGTGGAGCATATAAATACCTTTGTACCATTGGTCTCACTTAACATCTTACCTTTTGAACTTTTCTGTCATTAACGTTAACATGCAACTGATTGTTGGAAATAGGACAAAAAAAAATACATATATATATATATATATATATATATATATATATATATAT
>KZ808276.1:172253-183439 GCA_000696205.2 Oncopeltus fasciatus
ATGTTCACGTAGGCTTCGTCGGTCGTCAGATGTATTTACCATTTCATCTTCCGGGTTGGACCGAGTCAAATTGTTGTTATTTGCCGAGCTTTCGCACATCATGTGATGGCTTCTTCAGGGCTGAAAAGAGAATGAGAGTTGTAAAAGAGAGATTTGAGCATCAGGTATAAGAGCCCTTCTCTTTTCAGCCCTGAAGAAGCCATCACATGATGTGCGAAAGCTCGGCAAATAAGAACAATTTGACACGGTCCAACCCGGAAGATGAAATGGTAAATGCATCTGACGACCGACGAAGCCTACGTGAACATATATTTATTTTTGCAAAAACATATCTTCTGTTCAATTAGTCTATTTTACCTTTTTCTTTTAATATATGAAATTTTATTTAGGTCTAAGGAACCCCACATATTAGAGAAAAAAAGAAAACAACATTCTATGTCTCTAATACGTTCTCTGTATTTACCTACAATATATTTACTTGTAACCCTATATCCTTAAATCCCTATATTTGTAGGAGGTATAAAAAAAAAAAAAAAAAAAAAAAAATTAAAATACTTAATAACTCTTTTCGTACAATTTCAGGAATATTTTGCTATAAAAGTCCTATGCCTTTCGACCGTGAAGCAGGAACGAGAGCTCTTCAGAAAGAGAAGGGTTCAAAAGAACTTTGAACTATACGAAAGGTGCATTGTTGATGCCATGAAAGCATTTCAGAGAGAAGGGGAAGAAGACCTTGGATGCCTTCTGAAATGAATTCTCAAGAAGTAGCACAGATTTTTATAAATTTTCATTCATAAATGTCATTCTTAACTGAGCCCATTTTTCAGCTTGTAGGATAATCGAACATTCCCAATAATAGATGTATCTGTTTTTGTGGCCTCTAGGAGTTGACGCTTTATCTTTTGGTTGTTTTTTCATTCCTTTTGTTAGCTCTAGAGATTTGATCTTTTCACCCACAAAACATTTTTTTCAAGGGTGTTCTTCCCTAGTCATTCCCCGAATAAAAAAAGATACAGCATCCCAGGGATTAAACCAAGCTACAGTGACCCATGACGTTATAGGTAAGGTTACAGGCATTGCCGTTCTCTACTGAAGATAATATGTCTAACTGCTGAGTGTTTAGTTTATAATTCAAATTAATTTCAGCCATTGAATAAATCCATTAATCTCTTAATGAAGTGTTTGTTCGAGTACTCTTGACGGAGGTTCGTTAGCCACTCGCCGAGTCTTATCGATAGTTGTCGCGCGACTACTCTCGTTAGCCGTAATGACGAACGACAACTTCAAAGTTCTCAGTCGTTAGCGGAGTCGAAAGGCATCCAGACGTTATCGATTCGCCGAGGCTCAGTCTTAGAGAACCCCATGCCATCTGCATGGGATCTAATAACGCCCACTTATCACACAGCAAATCGCTTTGCACCTAACACCCTAGCCCTGAACTGCCAATCAATAAACTTTACAAGAAGGTTTCAACAACAAGAGTTAAAACTTCACTTACTTATACAAGATCTTTGCAAGAATGAGTCAATAAAATATGCAGAAGGAATATTCTTTTTAAAAAATAAATAAATAAATAAAATAGTATTGAGGCATTTGACAAATTAACTTTTCCAACCAATGACCAAATCCAAAATCTGTAGAAAAAGTTAAATGCAAGAGCTTTGTTTTATTTAAATTCATAGGGGCCGTTCAATTCTAATTACTTCTTCACAGTGGTACGCCGATAAAGGGAATTGAATAAGACAACTAGCACGTCCTGGTAGTATAACTGGAAAGTACACCGGCCCGGATAGCAGGAGATCCAGGTTCGATTCCTGGCGAGGACAGATAGATTTTTATATTCTATTCCCTCTCAATAATTGTTTTAAATCAAAATCATTTTTAAATGCAGAATCCTTGAGTACAAAGGGCAAGGAAAACCAAGGGAACGAGGAGGCTAGGGAATTTTTATTTATGAAAGCGGTTTTAGTATTCAGGAAAAAATTGGGTTTGTGACAACAAATTTAACATAAAAGGGATATATATAGAAAATGAAATGGATGCGATATATAGTAATGAAGAACAGGTGGGATAGAGAGTGCAGTGAAAACACAAAAAGAAAAAATCACAAAGAGTAAAATTTTCGGGGATCTCGCTCTTCATCAGTGAGGAGTAAAGAGAGGGTCTCTCTTCACTTCTCACTGACGAAGGACCAGAAATATACCTGAAAATTTTACTTATTGTATTTTTTTTTTCTTTTTGTGTGTTCAAAGCACTCACTCTCTTTCCCACCTGTTCTTACTCACTACACACACACACACACACACACACACACACACACACACACACACACACGCACACACACACACAAGTGTTGTACCAGATGCACNATTTAAAATAATTTATATATTCGTTATTATTAGGCTGATTACAACATAAATTGAATGAATTACTGGGAATACTTTATATAAATAACAAGTGCATAATTTTTAACTTTTATGTTATACAATATTTCTATAAAAAGCCTTTATTATGAAAAATATTTGGAATGAACGAGGAGGGTAGGATATCTCAACCTTCTTTCCCCTACCGATCGGTCTAGAGGCAGCCATTCAGACACTAACATTTAACTTTAATATTCTCCCCCACTTGTAAGATCAATCTAAGCAGAGAAATCTGCTTAGATAACGCCGCTCCAACGGGACAATATTTTTCTTTTGGATTTCATTTAAATTTCTGATATAACTATATGTATCCAAAATTACCCTAAATTTAATTTAAAAGACATTTCTTCTTTTCAAAAGAAAAAAAAAACACACCAAAATATCCTTATTTCAAAAGAAGATTTACATATACTTTTGGAATTCCTGTAAAATATATTTTGACTATCCAAACAAACAGTTCTTCTACAAGAAAAACACATTAAAAGGTTTGTTTATCGGCCAAGGTGAATGCGAACACGCGGATTTCTGCCCACGAACAGATGTCTTCATCCCAAATTATCTCCTGGAGTCCTTCCAAAATCCACGATAACAAACTCCCCTCAATCCAGATATGATGCCAGAAGCATAACATGACATTTTTCCAAATCCCACTGTTCGGGTTACCACCATCCCTTCAAAGTTCTATTTTAATAAAATTGTTAATAAATTCAATCGTTAACATTATTATACATTCTAAATTAAAATAACAATAGATAGGAGCAGGACAAAATAATCAGAATTCCAAGGTTTAAATAGAGATAAACTTAAATGATAAATTGATATGACATATTTCTTCATAAAAGCCGGAAATAGCAGATATAGAAGAACTATCATACCTTCTATTATCCGTCTTCATTGGTTTTTTGGCAGTTGAATACAGACAGTGACAGTGAACGCATGTATTCGGCCAAGAGGATGGACAATGTCCGAAAGCGCTTGCCAACAGAAGATGGTTTGCAGAAACTAATGAAGACGGATAATAAAATGTATGATAGGTCAATATATATTGGTAGTCATAATAACCCTTTAGATTATTTACCTGACATAGAAAAAAGCTACATAATAAGAGATGAGGAAGTGTTTAACCCTCAATAAAGAGGAAAGGAATAAAAGCAGGAGTTGCGTAAATTAAGCAGATTTTCAATATTTCATAAAGGAAGATATAAATGAAACTCTTTAACGGCCATGAAAACACGAAAAAAAAAAAAACAAGAATTAAAAATTTTTTTAGTCATTAATAAACTCATTCTATGGTTTACAGAAAGATGTTTGGGCACTGAATTTATTAGCAAGAAACTACAAATTGTAGCCTCTATAACGTTAACATACAATCACACAAATTCACTTTCCACCTTCCAAAACCCCATGATAAAAGTTGTAAAATACAATAATGTTCACAAAATATTACAATATAAAAGGCCTATTCTTCACACACAATTTCTTTAGTCTTAGGAAAGCTATCAGAGCCAATGGTCGAACTTCGAAGGTCAGATACATCAGACCTTGCCTACACTCTCCCAGGTGTTCCGAAAATAGTCTATCGACTTTTGATAACCCGCTAGTTATCTTCCCTATCAGCTGAAAGAAATAAATATTTACAACAATACCTTATCAATAATGTATAATTATACAAATTACAATGACAATACATACTTGAAATATTCAGTATAAATGGAGCACATTTATTCCTCAGCGCACCTGGAAGAAAACAAAGATAGTGACTTAAACGAAATGTCTTCACCTGACAGGTAACAGTGTAGTTGGCTCTGTCAGAACTTAAAAAGTTACATCATAATTATTTCATTAACATTATCGATACTTTTATGTTCGTTTTACTGCTTGACTAAACTTTCATTTATAATATTTAAAGATAAAGATATAAGGTATTTTAGATGCTTCTGTTGCTCTGATAAGAAAGTTAAATTACATAAAGAAATAGAAAATTTAGTTCTTCACACAATTTTTTTTTTTTTATAGCTGAGTTATCTACATCACAGATCTCTTCATCAGACTTCCGTAACCTCTTAAGGAGGGTTAATGTCTCGGTGGCTCTAGGGGCATATACATTAGTGCATGTATAGTATGATCTATTGTTATGTGATCCGCGATCCAAAAAGGACTGATAAAAATATTTTGAGAAGAACTGAATTGACATAAATCCTATAAAACTTGACACACTTTAAAGAGAATTAGCATCTGAAGCCAAAAGTGAATATTTTAAATGGACAGGTGTCCATCTCCCTCCACCAGAGAAAAAGCTCACAAGACTCACCAACTGTCTATCAATCAATGCCAATTCACTATAAATGTATTTTTCAAATTTATTTCAAAAAATCAAAAAGTTTTAGCAATGTACCGCGACTATGAGAAAATTTCATTTAGTCCTTACCGATCCAGGAATTAGCTAAAAATAGTCATTTCAAAATTGTGGAGTATATATATNTTAACATGGCGCTTTTAAATGTAAATTGAAAGACTAGTTCGTTATAGAGCGAAATCATACGAATAAAGATATAGATTTACCTGTAGTGACAAGTGTAATAGTAATTTTCATTGCTAGTGCGCAAAGTGAGCTTTTTCCGTGCGAGGTCGAGTTTTACGAGCAGGGCGAGGTCAAACGCGTAAATTCGCACAAGCACTGAAAATAACTTTTCGTATGAAATATTAAAATTGTCTTTTGTTATACTCACCAAACTTAATAATACCGAACCTATCTGGACATCATTGTAATAATTTATTCATTATTGTAAAGTAACAGGATACAAATTTCAACTGCTGTTTACTAATCAAACAACTGTGTTCTAAGAAAAATTAATTTAATTAATATTGATATATATATTAATTGTACAATTGCTGTTATTACATATATATTAATCCCCCTGTTGGGGAATGTTTTTTTCAATTCTTCATAGCAGAACTGGCTTGCCATACGTCCGTCAAATTCAGTGTCATCTCTAAAAAAGTAGACAACTGTGAAATATTCTTTATTTTTTCGAACTACAACGTTAGGCTCACTTTGGATTAATGGGCTGACTTACCAAAGCCATTCCTAGGTGAATGCCCAAACAGCTTCCTAGACACCCCAACATTTCTGCTAGTTGATTCTTCTACATATCACTCAGCTACGTTTGATGATTGCTATCCACCATGCCTCTTTAAGAGTGAGAAGGAGATCTTCTGAGGAGATCACCAATAACGTTTCCAAAGATATTCTTAGAATGTGTCCTGTATAGCCGTCAGTTGTTTAAAAATTCAAAAAATTTCGTACTGTTTTTGGGGCAGAAGATATATCTTTCCACACTATACGTGTAAGCCAACATGCTGATCCTCACACCTGCCATCATGATACCCGACAAACAACCATTCGCTTCCCATGTTCGGTGGAAGTAAGTTTTATATGTAAAAGCATTTGTTGGAGTTCGGTAAAGGTTGTTTTTTTGATATTTTTTCAAAAATTAATAGTAAATTTGAGAAAGACTTTTTCTGCCCTGCATTTTAACCAAAAAAAAAAAAATAATTTGGAGGTAAATTCATAAATTTATAATAAATACCTGACCGATAAATTTATAATACTTGATTGATAAATTTATAATACTTGACCGTCATGTTTTTGAAAAGAGGATTTTCAGGAATTCGGTGTTGGTAGTTGAAGAATTAAAGAATAATTTGTAGCNGGTCAATATATATTGGTAGTCATAATAACCCTTTAGATTATTTACCTGACATAGAAAAAAGCTACATAATAAGAGATGAGGAAGTGTTTAACCCTCAGTAAATATGTTGAGCGTTTATGTAATAGATAAATTTTTTAAATTTATTCATTTTATAATTTTATTTTGTAACACAAATATACTAACTAATATTTTAACTAAAATGTAGTTTACTCTTCCCTAAAATCAACTGTTTGTGAAAATACATTTTTTATTCTATTTATAATAGATGAGGTCTTCCTCTCTAGCTGTATTCTTTAATGTATTTATTAATTTGGAAAACGTTTTGAATGAAAATTATATTTTACTCCTATTGAGTTATTATTAAAAATGCCTAAAAATTATAATTTTGGCAATCCTACAATTCGTATACCCAATTTGAGTCATTAACGGACTGGTCAAATGGTTTACAGAGGAGGCATAGCTTTAAACCAAGACACATAAAAATATTCTGACATATTCCATACTAAACTATGAATCCATAAGGATTCATTCACCTAGATCACATACTCATGTTCATCAGTGATGAATATGTGATCTATGTTACACGACATCCCCTCTCGCCTTCGTGATAGCCCTGAAGATGGCTTATAATGTAAGCCAAAACATAGGCAGATAACTTCACGTAGGCTTCGACGGTCGTCAGATGTATTTACCGTTTCTTCTTCCGCGTTGGACCGTGTCAAATTGTTGTTATTTGCCGAGCTTTCGCACATCATGTGATGGCTTCTTCAGAGCTGGAAAGAGAATGAGAGTTGTAAAAGAGAGATTTAAAAATCCAGGTGGTTATCTGGTTATTAAATCTCTCTTTTGCAACTCTCATTCTCTTTTCAGCCCTGAAGAAGCCATCACAGGATGTGCGAAAGCTCGGCAAATAACAACAATTTGACACGGTCCGACCCGGAAGAAGAAACGGTAAATACATTGACATATAACTACAAAAATACACATTTTTTAAATTGTATTTTTTGGATCTCTACGGTCAAAAACTCTTCTTTTGAACTGGTAGCGACAATATTTTTGGCTCACAAGTTGGATTGGTGATCAAAATAAATTATTTTTGCTGTAAGGCCAACTTAATTTCCTCTGAGGCAATCTGCTACTGAGCTTCTACAGCATATTTTAGAGAATCCCCGAATAAGAGAAAGAATTAAGAGTGGATTTGCATATCTATTGGGCCATACCTCAAGCAGTAGATAAGAGAGTTGTCTGCCGCGATGCAGTAGTTAAACGGCTTAGACTCACCCCAAGAGTAAAACAGCCGTGAAGTGTTATCAGAGATAAGGGCGCGTGAGAGGGGCGGTAAAAGCCCCCCAGAAGAACGCGACGGGGCACCGGTGAGTGCACTTTTTGTACTGGAGTGGACCGGGGGGGCTCTCAGCTGGTGAGCTCCTTCCGCTAGAGCTGCCAGATTGGAAGGGGTGGGGGGCGACACTTCATTAGTGACGTCACGTTTAACAGGGGGACCACTCGCCCATGGAGAAACAGAAACTTCACTCTCCCATTAATCCTTTTCATTCCTTTTTTTTTTTTCGTTTTCAATTATTCTAAATTTCATTAATTAATTAAAAATAAATCACTCCAATTTCATCCTTATCCACTTGCTCAATCCCTACCCTAGGACTCCAATCCTCACAATCCTCCCCGGCGACTAAAACGGAGATGACCTCCGGACCTCTTGGGCCTTATAATGCCTAAACTTCTTAGAAGTAGGGTCGATGGACCCCTTCTCCCTGAACACTAATGTTCACTTATTAATTTTATTGTTATTTTTAATCTTTTTATACCTTTTTTTCTTTTGTAATTTCTCTAAGTCATCAAATTAANAATTTAAAAAAATAAAATAAAATAAACAAATTGAAAATGAAGTGAGTTCCTGTGAGACTGCGAAAAATGACGCTAAGAGTATATAATTAACTCTCGTGAGATGAGATAGTAATTTTAAAACCTGAACTAACAGAAACCAATGAGATGAATAAGTTGAAGAAGAGTTATTATGATAGATGGTACACATTTCTGACAAGCTCTTTAACTAATAAATATATTCAGAGGAGAGGATTGTCAGGAATTCGGTTATGGGAGCTGAGTACATAAAAATTAATTTCTAACATAAAAAGTATAATATACTTTAGAACATAAAAATGTATATAACATAAAGTATAAAAAAGTATTTATTTTTACCAATGTTTCAGCCTAAATCAGGGATGAATATGAAAAGGGTTGAAAAGGACATATGTGTCGTAATCCAACATATAGATATGTTTCTATATTATTTTTGTATTTTTTTTTTCATATTCAGCCCCGATGAATGCCTGAAATTTAGGCCGAAACTTTGGCAAAAATAAAAACTTTTTTAATTTTTAATTCATTAGCTCACAAGACATTATTTCTGACAATCCCCTCCTCAGAGAACTCCATTACAGGAGTTGACCATAAATCGAACAGATAAACGTTCTTTAATCTATGATTTTTTTTTTTTTTAACTCCTCAGTTTCATCCAATAACGAACCATTTAACAGAAACATTTTTTTTTTTTTTTTTTTTTTCATTGCTCTTATTAAATCCTCCATAATATTTAAAGTGTTTATTTTTTTAAATATTAAAAGGTGGGCACCATTAATCGTTCAGCTTGGCATGTCTTTATGGCTTTAGATGCTGTGTGGGTGAGGTTTGGACAGGAATGTGATAGTTTTTGCTTTTAATGAGTTCTTTTAAAATTGATTAAACTTTTTTCCCAGTATTATTAAATAGTGTTCTATAAGAAAAAATTACTTTAAATACTGAAAATGTATTTAAAGTTAACAAAATCTCCAAATCTGAAACTATTCCAGTCATAAAAATGATTGCTCTTTTATAGAGTATCATATCATATTTTATGAATTTGAGATTGAAAAAATGAGCTTAAAACTATCACATTTTAAGTAACTTGCTGATGAGAATTTCAACCGTCTCTTTGGTAAACTCATGCTTTTTCTCGCCTAACCTCTGAGATTTATCTACACCTGCCTCCAAGTCATACATATATGTAAAAATTTAGTCTCATGATTTGGCAGTTTTCTGTAGTGGTTTAGTCCCTCAGTTTGGGCCAGAGCAAAGGTATTTTAGGAGGGAGTAGTGCTCAAACTTTCTGAGGTCAACACCGTAGTGTTGATTTTTATTAATTCAGTCCGTAAACTGCGATCACTAGGGGCATTGAATGTTGAGATTTAAGAAAGAATTTGTGTCCAGTTTTATCCAAATTGGTTTTACTTTGCAGTTTGATCTGAGAATAAGGTATAATGGGATCTAACTCTTAGAATGTTATCTAAGTAGTTAAAAGATGAGTAATTATGGAACGAGCTAAGTACAAAAAATGCTCATGTTTTATATTATTTACTTCATAATGTATTGCAAATAGTTGAATCATAATTTAATTAAAGTATGGGTGTCATCACAAGTGATTATGGATATTAACTGCTAAATTTAAGATTAATACAATTACGAAACATTTACTTATTTAGAAGATAAAATTAATTTTTAAAGCCAACAAAGATGTTTGTGTTGGAATAGTCTTTTAGTTAAACAATTGATCAATTCAGGATCCGCCTATCCAGACACCGTCTTTGTACTACACAATTTCTTATTCTGTAGACAGAGAAGGCCTGCTGAAAAGGATATTTGAGGGGACAAAACAGCAGGAATGTGCCACAGTAATTATTGCAATCAAGATGTTCACTTAGGCTTCGAAAATCTTCAGAAATATTCGTAAATACTTATGCCAGGTTTGACCATGTATAAAAGAGGCTTTCGCCCATCTTATGCTCATTCCCCATTCAGCCCTGAAGAATCCATCATATGATGTTTGAAAGCTCGGCAAAAAACAACTTCTAAACATGGTTAAACACGAAATAAGTATTTATGAATATTTCAATAAAGTTAACCACTTTTCTTATTATTAGTCTGGTGCATAATAATGGTAAAAGTTTAAAAAGAAAATTATTATATTCACTTATGATCCTGACATGATTACATTTCTATGTAAATTAACTACAAAGTTAAAATAGTATCACTCCCTTTACTGAAATAGTTTTAAATCCAGGTACCGAGGAACCGTTCCAGCCTTAGAAGTGATACTTTTGGCTGTCACAAACTCTTCTATCTCTTAAATCTTCTTATATTAGGCTAATATCTTTTTATTTTAGCAGATTTTCATGAAGAAAATCAAGCGTCATTTTTGTACAATGACAAGGCTTTTGAAATGTTTGATTCTTTACCAATCCCACTGAAGAAAAAACAAGCCCCATAAACATTTTTAGTTACAATTAAATTAATAGGATAAAATGTTATTTTGGATTCTAATAAATTTTATAAAAAGTATATTAAAGAGATATTTATGAAACTTGAGAGGATTGGACTGGCCCCTTCTATTTATAAAGTAAATAAACCAAACTGTGTATAAAGGCTTGCTACCATATGTTGAACGGATTTGTTCTTGGCTCTTATATCCCGACGTTATAATAGTAGAATTAGTGTGTGTGTGTATATATGTATACATATATATAAAATCAACAATTTCTTATTAAAAAATTATAGAACACAATAGTGTAAAATTTAATTTCTTATATGTATAACAATAAGAAAGGTATTAAAAAATGAACTAGAAATGTTGAACATCTCCCCTCAACTCTCTCCTCCCAGTTAGCCTAGAGCTAGAGCTATCCTCAACATTATTAATTCTCCTTCTTTTTGATGTAGGCTCTTATCCAAGTTTCAAGAAGGGTGTGAATCTATGATATCTAGACCCTAATCAGCTCGATAACAAAGATTGATTTTATTTACCGTTTCTTCTTCCGGGTTGGACCATGTCAAATTGTTATTTGCCGAGCTTTTGCACATCATGTGATGGCTTCTTCAGGGCTGAAAAGAGAATGAGAGTTGTAAAAGAGAGATTTTTAAAATCCAGGTGGTATATAATTACCATGTTTTATACACCAGGTGGTGTATAATCCCGGCGCAGTCTGGTCCTTGGGCGAAG
>KZ808276.1:184235-220493 GCA_000696205.2 Oncopeltus fasciatus
CCTTGACTCCCTGCCTAGTCTCCTTCTTATCCTAGGATAAGGAGAAGATGGGTGCCGGATAGTCTATCGCGGGTTAACCTGGGCTCCTCTATGAGGACGGGTTACGTCCCAGGATAGACGAGCAAGGACTATTATCATGTACCCCACTAAGAAATTAAGTTTAAAAAATGTACAGATAAGTTTTTTTATTAAAGAGTTAATTCAGTAATTAATTTAATCAGGAGTGAGGGTTTATCTGTGACCAAAAATTTGGTTAAAAACATTTTCACGCTTTAGTAGTTTCAGCTGCTATAACACAATGAATCCCATTGCACGACATTATTTTAAAATTATACATTAAATAGTCTTCTTTTTTTTGTTATTCAGAAATTAATAACAAAAAAAACCGCTGCAAGAATCTGCGTGTACATGATTCATACATTCACTAAATGTTTATTAATCATTCTTAGGAATTCCTTCATTATAGACTTTTGATATTTCTACTAGTCATCAGAGTCCAAGAGAGAAATTTTAATATTCTATTACTTATTAACAGCATTACAATTACAATGTTTTGATTTAAATGAAAACACTTTGTGAATAAATTTCGTTTTGTAAACAGCTGGATGAGCTAGTTGATTATAGATACCACTGATATTTTTAGTGCGCCCAATATCTGAAGGCACCTCCGAACTGTCCCAACCAGGCACTCCAGCCTGGAATTAAATTGAAGAGAGAGTAGAGTGAGATTTCTTTCAAGAGTCTCTGGGTCTAACACTAAACTAGTTAGTATCCTGTTATGTGATTTATAGGCCCGGCAGACCGGAGCCAGTAAGTACTTCCGAAGGGGACAGCACGACAGACTCAAAGGGCGGAGAAAGGTCAGGATTCTTGCACGTTGTCCAAACGAAAGGTAACGCGCAGTTGGATCTGTTGCCTTGGCGTAGTCCTGGAGACGAGAATCGACCGCACTTCTACTTCTGAAATAATGAGTACCTTTCCTTGTGGCTTATCCCGAACGGCATGCGAAGTGGGACCGTCGTCACACGACGGTGTCACACTCGAGAATCCTTCTTCCACCATTTTCTACAAGAAAATGTTAAATATAATAGTACCCAATTACTATAAAATCATTTGCCGAGCTGTCGAAAAATGATGGGTATTCATCTAAGCATCATCATATAGGATCAGATCGTTCCTTAGAACTCCCGCCTACAAAATATTTTAGAAGTACAATAAGCAACATATTTAAGACCTAACCTAGAGAGTAGGGCACTCCCCCCCTCCCCCACAACATTACCCACTTGGTTGGCCAAGACCTAGCTATATTAACTTTTATTTCCTAATAAAATTAACTACATAGATAAGATAGTTCCTATATGACAAACTTTATAGATATTTTTTGAAATTTACACCACAATAAACTTAATAATAATAATCGTTATTAGTTTTAAAAGCGTAGTAGCAAACACTCATATTTGGTTTATAAATTCGTTTTAGCAGTTTAACCCATTTATATCTCTGGTCTAAATGCATTGAATACAGCTTATTTACAGGACCTGCGAATGAGTGCGAATCTCATTAACGCCGTGCAGAAGTCCATAAATAGTAACCGCAATGAATGGTGCAGAAAAAGGATTTTTCACCAGAGGGAAATGTCTACAAGGGTTAGTCTCTAATGAGGGTGAGAATTTCTGCGAGAGGCAGAAGACCTAGCCGACTCTGCACAAGCCGCAGATGGCAGAGCTAGATAGCCGGAGGGACACATTTAGGAGGGAGCATTTAGTGGGAGAGAGAACGAGTAAAAAGGAATCCCCCGTAATAGCGAGCTGCAGTGCGACAGCTCCAGGTGGGGGAATCGCCACACTCCCTGTCCCGAATCAAACCATAGCAGCCCTCCACTAATTTTCTATGGGGGGTGATTACCCCGTACGAGAGAGCCCCCCGCCTCCCCCGGCGGGAAATGAGGGATGAACACGGGGAATTGAGCGGAAGGTGAAGAGGCTATACAGGTTATGGGCCCAGGCAGTCGGCGGAGTACTCCCTGAGTGGGAACAGGTTATCGCTCTTTCAGGGCTGTTGTTCTCTTTGCCACTCCCTGAGAGAGAGAAAGGGAAAGTTTCACCCAGGAATTTGGAATCTGACAAATTTAAATTTAAAATTCATAAAATAAAATAAAAAAATTCAGAGCAAAACAACGAAGTGTTTTTATCCTCCTTTAACACAAGGAAAACGTCAACACTTTTTTATTAGGGATTTGATTCGTTTGTATTTTTCACTTTTATTTATTAATTCATACATTATAGAAACTAGGATTTTAAATTTTATTATTTATTACATTCTGTTAAAATAAAAACATTTTATAATTTGATTACCAATGACACCATTTTCAAATTACTTACAGACTATGTCCTCAGGAGATAACGAAGCCATCTTCGTTCGAGTCGATGCTTAAAGAAGAAAATTGACATTTTTTTTTTTTTACGTTTATCTCTAAAGTATCATTTAGGGTCATAGA
Organism: Oncopeltus fasciatus; assembly: GCA_000696205.2. Taxonomy (NCBI): domain Eukaryota; kingdom Metazoa; phylum Arthropoda; class Insecta; order Hemiptera; family Lygaeidae; genus Oncopeltus; species Oncopeltus fasciatus. The sequence goes on from KZ808276.1 coordinate 186,733, forward strand.
GGGAGGGACTATCTACAGGTTGCCACACTATTCTAAGCACATATAGCTCAGAACAAGCAATTAGTTATTAATAAGAGCTTGCCCTGGTCGGGATTCGAATCAGTAAGGTTTGAAGTGCAAAGATAAAGGAAGCAGAATGAAAGCAATGTGGTTCTGCTTTTTTCATGGAAATATAAATTACTTTTTCTTTCATATCTATATTTGATTTAGAAAAAAAATGGCATTAAAACCTGTAAGTGGCCCCTTCCCTATGTCGGGTGTAAGAGTTCTTCAGGGCAGGACCAGGGGCTAATTGCAAAGGGGTAACACTTGTTGCTTCTTCATTCCACAGGCCCTTTCACCTTTTCCTCAAGGGTGTTCTCAACCCTTAATGAACACGTGTGTTATCATTATTCTTGATATTAGCTTCCTATTTTAGCTTCAAATAAATCAAACTATTTAAGGAGGGATCGTGCGAAAGTTTCTTTTTAACAATAGAACAAATAAGTATACTGAGGAAGAAAATTAGGAATGCAACTTCAGGGGTTGGGAGGACTCTTCTTTTTTTTTTTTTTTTTTTATTAACACATTTATATCTGTTCCAGTCAAAACTTAAGCTCCTGTCTGTGTTATTTTCATTAAAATCCGAAACCGAAAGGCTGAGTCTAGAGTAAAATTAAAAGAATGGAAGTGGGGGTTAGCTGAAATAGCAATTGGGAGTACAGAAATATATTTCTATGTGATGGGCGTATTTTTTATTTAATTAAAGAAACTCAACACAAGTTTCTTAATGTGTGCCACAAATAATTAATTTGTATATACACAGCGTAATACAACCATTAAGAGTGGGGATATGCTTCAACCGTTTAGCAAAAAAATTAGTTGTTAGGCGTGTCACTTTTAAGTGAAAACAAAGAAATGCGGAATACTCTATTGGACGAATAGGAGTGAGGGATTACTTGAAATGTCAAGTGTATGAACAAAACACACCAAATGGGGTGACCAGGAGAGACTCCTGCTTAAGAGGAACTAAATCATGACAGATCTTTTACTTATGGACGGCAATGAGCAATTGATGAAATAATTTAACCTTACGCTGAAAACTATTCTCTTCTTAGGTAAATAATCTAAAAGGTTATTTCCACCACCAATGAATATAGAACTCTCATACCTTCTATTCTCCGTCTTCATTGGTTTCTGCAAACCATCTTCTGTTGGCGAGCGCTTTCGGACACTGTCCAACATCTGCCGCATGTATTCGGCCAGAAGATGGACAATGTCCAAAAGCGCTCGCCAACGGAGGGTGGTTTGCAGAAACCAATGAAGACCCCACTTTTTCGAGAGTACGGAAATTGGGAAATTACGGATTTCTACCTGTCAGACAAAAACACATTACCTACTAGAGGTCTTCATTATTCACAGCGATGACCCTTTTCCCTCCCCTACCCCCAACAGTGGTTTAATCAAACAATTTATATTAAATATCGCAGTAGACGGGATGTCCGTATAAATTATAAATTGTAGCAATTTGTTTTCCGCCCCGCTTCAAAAGCTTGGGGAAGGAGGGGAACAGACACCCCTTCGCAATATCCCGGCAACCCTCTTAACCCCTGTCTTCAGAGGGAATTTCTTCATGGCAAGGGGGGGCTACCCGCTAAATTGTATTAAGTCACTCACCTTAATATGCATCCTTCCTTTGGGGTTTGCGGAATAATCAAATTACGTAAATACTTATTTTAACGAAATGCATAACTCTTTATTAGTTTTCTACCACAGTAAACATTCATCTCACTAATATTTAGGGTTACTAACACCCCTCAATTTTTTTTCCTCTTCTCCCTATAAGAAAAAAAAGTTCAATAAATCTTGGCATATGGGATTAGAAGTAGTTCTCTATTACCGTTTCCTTATCATCGGCAAATTACGATCGGTGTAAATCTGTTAAAAAAAAAATTGTCTTATATATGAATCAAACAAAATTTAAAAAAAAATATATGTATCAGGATTTTCTAATCCAATAGAAAGATTTAAATCCCCCCCCCCCCCATCCACAGTTACATTACTTTTCATTTTCTTGACAATAATTATGCAATTTTATAGTATTCTAAAGGAATGTATAGTTATTATGAAAAATCTAAATCCAATTTAAATAAATTTAAACGTTAAGGTCGCCATATTTTAGAGTTTTCCGAAGAAATTTTGCTATAGAGGGCATTCTTTTAACATATTTTTTTGAAAATTCTTCAGATATATTCTGTAATCCTTACTGCTAGATACCAAAAATGATAGTCATAAACACACACACACACACACAAAAAGACCAGAGGGATCTTTATACGCCTCCTGAGGTATTTATGTGCTCTTGGCCAGACCTCAGAGATCTATACCAGCCTAAGCACGGGCATACCACACATCTGGCTACGCGATCAGGTAGTAAGTGGTCCTTCTACTAACCTAACCCTGGAGAACGTCTGAGTTTCTTCAGGGATTAACACTCACAGATGAGTTGACACCATTTGACTGAGGGATATCACCGAATCCTCCCGGCCATCGTACTTTTCACACCCAATAATACGCCAGCGTCTTCCTTGAGGCTAATCTTCTACTGGTACACTAGTGCCACTTAGAAAAAGGCTAGGGTTCGAACCAGGATTTGAATCCAGGACTTGTGGACGCGTGGGAGCTACGGACGCTAACCACTACACCGCCTCCCATATAAATGTATACATGTGTATAAGTGTGATTCTGTCGACGCTCTAAAAGCTAATATTTTAACTTTGTCCAAATAAAATGACGCAATCACGGTAGACGCTTTTGAATGCGAATTGAAAAGGAGTTTATGAAGTTATTTGCGCGAAATCAGAGAGATATGAGTGGGCGATTGATTACCTTTAAGTCAAGTGCGTGTAGAAAATTTTTTAGTCGGTTGTAGTGAGCATCATATTTATTTTCGGGTAATTTAACTCGAACGAAAATATAAATTTGAAATGGGGGTTTACCTGAACTCTAAATTTCAATTTTACAGTCTTGAAACTACCAATAAGCAGTTTATCGCAATGCCATTCTGTATGTTACTGTTTTAGAAAAAAAGAAAGACTGACCTTCATTTCGTCTTTATTAGGAACAAATTGAGTGGGGAATTACATGAAATGTCAAGTTTAAATACAAGTGCTTATTACCTGCAATTCTCAAGGAATTCGCTTGGTTTACAGCTCCTGTTTTGTAATTTAAGGGGAAATTGGTTAAAATTAAAAATGATGGGGAGTGATTTGAAAATAAACTTTTTTAAATTTCAAATTTTTTTTTACTATAATATTATAACTGTAATGAAGAAAAAATATATATATATATATAAAAAATGAAANAATGAATTACTTGATTTCCCAACGCGACATATTCTAATAGACAATTATTTTTTTAATTTTATTTATTTATTGCATTCTTTAAAATAAAATCATTTTGTAATTTGATTACAATAAAAAGAAAAAATACATTCAATGATAATCACATAAGGAGAGAAGGTGACCAATGACACCACTCTCTAATTATTTACAGACTATTTCCACAGGAGGTCAAGGGGCTATTTTCGTTTTAGTGAGCGGGGAGGGTTGTAGGGGTTGGAGTTGGAAGGCAAGGTTTGTGCTAGTGGATTAGGATGGTATGGCAGTTTACTGTGGAAAAGGGTGAAGGGGGAAGAAATGAGGTCTTGAACAAAATTGATATTAAGATCATGGTGAAGGTATGAATTGAATACGAAATAGGGAGCATTTGCAATTATTCTCAGGGTTTTGGATTGAAAGGACTGGATTCGTTGATTGTTGGAAGACTTGGCAGCACCCAAGATTTCAAATCTGCAAGTCAAGATTGGTCGTAATAAGACTGTAATAAGTGTGCCAGACTCAATCAAGTGCTTGGAAAACATCCAAAAAAGCTCTTGGACAGTACTCTTTGTGCTCAAGAGAAGAGGAAATGTAGTCTACGATGCGGAACACCTGCTAGGTAGTAGAATGCTTACTTCTGAAGCCGAATTGATGATTTGGGAGAATATTGAAGGGTTCAATAGAAGGCATCATTCGTTTTAACAGTATTTTTTTCGAAAACCTTTGAAGGAGACTTGTAGGACGATAGGATAAGGGGTTATGTGGAGATTTTACAGGTTTGGGAAATAGTATTATATCAGAATATTTCCAAAGGGGGGGGAAGTGGGTAGTTCTGAATATGCAATTATAAATGTAGGTCAAGAATACAATTACATTCTTGGGGGGATTACGGAGAATTTGGCCAATCATTAAATCATATCCGAGTGATTTACGTTTAGGCAGATGAGAGATTATATACTTGACCTCTGAAGGTGTTACTGCCTTGAGTGGCAAGGAAAAGAAATGAAGTTTAGATTATGAATTAATATACATTTCATTTGTAATAAATGAAAGCATTGAACAAGATGCTTGGTTTTTAATCCTATTTTAGTTAAAACACTTTAGTTATTAAACACAAATCAGTGAACCATCCTTGGTTGTTGGTCGCATGCTTCACTTATTAATAGAAAAAATGTTAATTTTAAGTATTTTTAGGTATATTAAATTATTATTTATTGAATATTTTTAGTGAGCTAGATTTGTTTTTTATTACGATATGTTAATTATTTGGAATATTTGCCCTAAAAACTAGTGATGTATGTAATATTATATAAAAAACTGTAAATAAATGAGGCACGGTTTTTCGCTTGGTTTTTATTTTTTCAAAACTTTTGTTGAGTTTTTGATAGTTTTAAGTAAAAAATGTGAATTTTTATACTAAATTTAAGAAATTCAGTTTGATAAATTGGCGTGATTTTTAAAATTTCAAAATTTTGGACAATTTTGCTTGTTTTTAAACCATTTTGTCAGTTTCAGATAACTTTTTAGTTGATTCATGAAAAAAATATGAATAAGTTATTAATTTTGTTGGGTTTTTGATGAGGTAAGTGGCGTGGTACAGGAGTAACATCTATTTCACTATACACAAACACACAGCGCACGCACGAACACAAACACACACAGACACAGACTAAGAACCAGCCTTAGAGATTTCACTTTATAGTAAGAATGTTTTTGTTTTTTTTTTAAATTTTATTCTGTAAAATGCTTTTTAGATAAACCCATATTAAAAATATATATTTAAGAATTTAGCTCTGAGGGTAGAGTACGACTCTTCTTTTAAAATATAGAAACCAAATACGGTTTATAAGCTGCTTTTTAGAATTTTTTAATAGCAAAAATCGGATCAAAGATGGGCGTAGCAAAATACCTATTAAAATACCTAATCGTTCGCATCTTATACACTATTATTGTTATGTAGAATGTATACTGATTTATTAGCTAATAGGATTAATTTCCAGCTTTTTTATTCTACGAAAGTTTCACAGAAAGTGCATAAAAAGGAAAATATTTTGAATTTCTACTAGATGTTTGCTATATTTATGTCATTCTTTAATGAAACATGCGCCCTGCTTAATTGCTTTGTTTTAATCCTGTGCGAAGGCCTTAATATTCATATATTTAAATTCGTATGAAATCATTATGACAGAATATAACTATATATTTAATGACAAAAAACTCATGAAGTTATTGGTAAGAAAGGTGACAACTAGGGTTTCAGGCATGAGACTCGCTCCTTGATGAAGCCCTATAACCTTCTTCAGGAAGTTAACCAGTCCTATTACCTATCGTCATAGTGACCTAGGAGAGCCTTAATCCTGACAAGAGTCCTCAGAGAAAGGAACTTTTGGATTCCGATAGCTCTGTATAGTGAAAGGCAGAAGTCTTAAGACCTAATCCAAAACCAGTAAGCCAGTCCACTTTATATGTGGATAGACCAAGAGCTGTTTCACTCAGAGCCAGTGACATAAGCAACATTCTGCTAAGTGTAAATTTCATACGATGGTCGTTATCTTTCTGTAAATAATCCCAAAAGCCACTCTTTGGATCAGGATCTTGGGATTAAACTTAAGAATTTTAAAGGAATAACTCTCAACAAATTGGGACTGGTTTCACATCTATACTATTGCGATATACGATTAACGCCTGTGTACTTTCTCATTGACTTATAATTTAATATTTTCCAGGAGCTGCACAATAAAGAGAAAAAAGTTTTCTTAATTAGTTCAGCATTTGTATAATGCTACTATTCTCAAATAGTCAAAAATATACATATAATTAACATATTGATGATAAAAACATGGATATATATATATATCATCCTGTTGTTCACGTAGGCTTCGACGGTCGTCAGATGTATTTACCGTTTCTTCATCCGGGTTGGACCCATTGGTATATAAAACCACCTGGATTTAAAAAAAACAGCTCTCATTCTCTACTCAGTCCTGAAGAAGCCATCACATGATGTGCGAAAGCTCGGCAACTATCAACAATTTGACACGGTCCAACCCGGAAGAAGAAACGGTAAATATATCATCCTGTTTTCTTTCTGAATTTGCAGATGATTGCTGAATCATGATGAATGAACTAAGTTGTAAGGTTGTAAGGACTCTAGAGAGCTATCATGAAGGCGAGAGGAGACGTCGTGTCACTCATATTCATGACTGATAATGGCAAATAATTTATAAAAAAAAACACATTTTTAAATTGTATTTCTTGGATCTACCTTGGCCGAACCCCAACAAAAGAATGTCTACTAATAATCTCTGCGGTCAAAAAGTCTCCATTTGAATCTATGCAGAGATTGTTGAAGATAATATATTTTGAATCTTTTTTCTTTCTGAATTAGTAGGTGCACTGTTGTAAGTGATATTTTGAAGCGAAAGGCAATATTTCTCATGTTACTGAGTTACTGATTTAAATAATTCCAAAGTGAATTTGAAAGGTCAAACAGATTTGTAGCATTACGGGGTTCCTGTAGGCAATAATTCGCAAGGTCGGCCTGGCTTTGGGTACAGGAAGAGATGAAATCACACACCCCATTGGGCGCTGTAATCGAACCTACAAAGCCGAAATTCGCCGGCTGGAGTTCCAAGCTGGTGTGCATTACTAAACCGTACTCGTGGGACAGAAACTTTGCGGTTATGTCCTTGGGGCCTTACACCATATCTGTTTCTTCTTTAAACCAAAAGGTTCCATCTGTACAAACTAGGGACTCCGCAGGACACTGAATTCCTGAGAGAAAGGATCCCGGTACAATACCCCCACAATGCACAGTCAGTAATAGATGTTTTTTTTGTTGGGGTTCGGTCAAGGTAGATTCATAAAATACAAATTTCAAAAAAGTATATTTTTTAACAATTATTTGCCAACGTCTCGGCTTACATTGTAAGCCATCTTCAGGGCAATCATGAAGACGAGAGGGGACTTCCTGTTCCTTTTAAAAAATACGTTTTTTTTAAATTTGTATTTTTTTGGATTTACCTTGACCGAACTCAAACAAAAAAAAACAACATCTAATACTGACTGTTCATTGTGTGAATCTAATAATAATATCTACGGCGAAATAAATGTACTCTCTTCATTAAGACGAGTTTTGAAAAAATTCAATAAATCTTCACTGATCCTTCATATGAGAAGAAAAATATAGTCAGTTAAAATGTGTGCGTGTTTAAATTGTCTCTACAACCTTCTAGGTCCCGTAAGAAGAAAAATATAGTCAGTTAAAATCTGTGTGTGTTTAAATTGTCTCTACACCCTTCTAGGTCCCGTAAGAAGAAAAATATAGTCAGTTAAAATGTGTGCGTGTTTAAATTGACCCTAAAACCTTCTAGGTCCCGTAAGAAGAAAAAAAAAAAAAACCAAATTCGCTATGGAAGCTTCTTTTTACAAACCATCGGACAAGTTTGTTAATGGTTAAAATCGGTCAGGAGGTGCGGCGATTAAAAGAAAGAACGAAATTTAAAATCGTTGTTAATATTAGAAAAAAAAATTATAGAACAAAACATGCGTAGTTATAAATNAATATATATTAATAAAAGAATTGATAGTGTCTTTTATATTTTCTACAATTATATTTTCATCTGGTACAATTATTCGTAATGCATTAATAATGGTATTTGTTAAATAAAAAAAAATTAAATGTTGCATTAGCACAGACTTTATGTGAAAAAAAATGTAATAAAATCATCATAAATTATGATTTACGAACAGATTTAATTCAAAACGAAATTGTATGAAATTATAAATAATGGTTTGTGCACACATACACACAAATAATCGAAGCAGGATTATAATGGGGTTGTGTATTGTTTGGTGGGGGACAAGGGAAAATCCAAAGTCCGGGAATCGGTGGGATTCAATTTATTTTAATCTTTTTCATTGGTGGAAAATTGCTCTCATCCCCCCCTCCACCCCCCAGTACGCTCCGAAAGGCCGATAGGTTAATGGAAAATTTCCCTTTTCGTTCATCATCCTCCAATAATAACTTCATAAATTGATAAAAATCTTGTTACACTTTATTGGCGGTATAGAATCTTCAGAGAAGTATTAAAGAAAAAAAACTGAAAAAAAAAAAAAAAAAAAAAAAAAAAAAAAGGATTTCATATAACACCTTTGATCTCAATAAAGAACATCTTTGCTTTTTCTTTCTAAAATTATATTTCGTCTTTATTTTATATATGAAATTGTAAGAGTAACTTGAAAATATTATTAGAAATTCAATATAAAAGCATTGTTATATATTGTTATTATAATTCTTTATTGACACTTTAAAAAGATTTAAGCTAATGAAATCATTACTTATACTTAAATTTTAAACTAGCAACTCTTAGAAGTGGGGATTTACTTGAAACGCAATACAAAAAAAAAATTTTTTAATCACTTTTAATAACTTGAGTTAAAAGCAACTTGCTTTTTAACGAATCAACTTATAATTCTTTATTGACATTTTACTTTAGAAAGTTTGATATAATTCCTAGCAAAACATTTTGAGAGCCTTCTAAATGAGTAAAAAATGTATTTTTTCATTGAAAATTTTATTGTAGTGAAATAAAACTTAAGAGAAATAATTTTTCATCAGTTCTCTCAATCTATAAGAGATATATACTATCATATGCAAACTAATTTTCGTTTCTTAAAGTATTATAAACAATTTATTTATAGTTTGAATAACATGGGAGAGGGGGGAGGTAGGCCAAAATTCACAATATCATTATCTTTTTTTTATTTGAGTAGGAAAGAAAATCATTGATCCCAATAGGTCTAAAACGTAATTTTATAAAATTCATGTTGTATAAGATTTCTACGAAATACGCTAATTAAAACTATGAGTACAAAAAAAAAATCATTGAGCCTAATAGATATATAATGGAAATATAAAGAGTATGTTAGGGAGAGTGATGTCATTCAGGGAATTTGATAGAAAACAGATATATTTTCAACAAACATGTTTCGGGGAATGTATAAATGGTCATATCTAAAGCTACATTGATGATATCTATCTGATCCTGTAGTATATCGCATTGAATGTCACATTCAGATTTAATTTTACCGAACCGGCTTATCATCAATTCAAAGGGACTTTATTCATAAATAACTCCATTGCCATGGAATCCAGTGTTGTAGAGCAATGGCTGATAGTGAGGGCGGAGGTATTCATTCTTCCATCGGCATTCATTAGTATTCCCTAACAGGTCGCGATCTCCTGGAGGCCGATAAGCGGGGGGGTCAATACATGCAAATCCTGTCCGGTGTGTGCGCTCGGCCTACTGGCACGCTGGCGCACACGTGGCTCTCCGGGCTTTATTGAATGTCCCTCGTGTGTGTATGTGTGTGGGGGTGGGTGGGGAGTGTTGACTTTCCTGATGAACTCCCGACAGATAGCTACTGAGCAAACTACCTCTTCACATGGAAAACTTCTATATGTAGGGCCGTGTGTTCCCTCACTCTCCCTGTTCCCTCAGTATCTTTTCTAACAGATATAGCAATACAAATATTGAAAATTATATATATTTATTTAAATGGCATTAAAACAGCGTCAATAGCTAACAAATAGAAAGATCCAGTCGGGTGACTTCTGCAGATGTTCTATGTCTGTGTGTTCCATACTCAGTATCTCTCCACTTCTCACCGACGAAGGGCGAGAGATCTCCGAAAATATTGCTCCTTATCACTAGGCATCACTAGGTATCACACTCTCTATCCTACCTGGTCTTGATTACTACGTATAAACCGCATCCGCGAGTGTTTCGTTTTCTATATACTTCCGACGGCAAAACCCAATTAGTTTGCTATTCTTTATGCTCTAACAAAGTGTTAATAAATGGGTGACCTTAAAAAATAAATTCTCTAACAAACTATTATTTTATAATATGTATACATTAAATATATTTTCAACATACATTGCAATGCTAATATCTCTAATACTTAACAAATAATTATAGAAACATCCTAATATATATATGGGCTGTTAAACTTTCTTAAAAAAGCAGGTATAGCCTGGAAAATCTAAATTAAAGAATGAGATATTATTTACTATTTTAGTTTATTTAACAACCATTAATTNTATAATGAAATAGTCGCTGCTTTGATATATTTATAGTAAATAAGAACAGGAGCGAGAAAGTGTGTAGTAAACATACAAAAAGAAAAAATTACAAAGAGTAAAATTTTCTGAGAGATTTATAATTTTTTCTTTGTGTGTTCCCTACACTCTTTATACCACCTGGTTTTTTTTATAGTAAAAAATGTAGTAAGTACATATATAGTAAATAACAACAGGTGGGATAAAGAGTGAACTCTGGCACACCTATATATGTATGTGTGTGTGTGTGTGTGTGTGTGTGTGTGTATAGTTGCGTGTGTGTTTGCCTTTTGTATTCAGTAGGTACAGCATTATACAGGATAAAATTAATAAAAAGGCATGCTAATATTTTACCATGAACAATTATAAAATAATATATTGAATTGATTATCTGCCGTGCCAAAATATAGTTTATATTTTGGCTTAAACATGAAATATCTGTTCTTCTTTTTCGAGTTTTGAAAATTTATCTCAGAATGACTATGTTAAGAATGATTCAAAATGAAATGTGCTCTTAGTTTGAGGAATAGCTCATAAGATATATTCACACTGTGAAATACCTCCTCTCCCCCCCCCCCCNTTCCCCCCCCCCATTTCTCCTATCAAACCTAAGAATTTTTTATCTCTCTTTACAAATTTTGGTAAATTTTTAAATGTAAAAAACGTGTAGTGTGCTCTTATTGATAATTTATATAAAAGCATAACTAGGTAGTAATAATCAGTCTAAAAAGGGACCTAATTTTCTAATTCAGCTAATAATTTATAAATTCCTTACTTCACATAGCACTGGAAGATGGTATAGTTTAGTGAAGAGTTCAAACGAGCTGTGACTCGTTACGGTTAACGATGAGGTACACACCCTCTGGAGGAAATGATTTTCGTGATGGTGAGATTGTGAATATATTGGTTGTGTTATCGTGTATGAGCGTACGCATGTAAGCGAATGAAGGGCACGCGAGGATATATAGGGGAAGGTATTGCATGAGATAGAGTGAAATAGACAGAGAAAAGAGAGAGAGAATAAGAGAGAGTGAGTGAGAGAGGGGTGGGGGAGTTGACATGTAAGGAAGGGGTCTAGAACAAGACACTTGGAAGGGGAAAGGCGAAGGAAGCGAACCGGATAACTGATGAGTAGAGGAAATGAGATTCAACATTACGTCAGGGAGAAAGGGAATGAGGAGAGGGGTGGAAGAGGGAGGGCGGATAGGGAGGGGACTCTTGCAAACCTCGTAAAAATGGAAATGAACAACTTCTCAAGCAATGGTGCCGGTAGAGGGAGGACCAGTATAAATAAAACCATTTATTATCCTCCAATCTTCATAATTGTGCCTAAAATGGCCGCTAGCAACATGAGGAAGAAGACTTTTAAAGCTTCCAAATTACCTCTCCCCAGTGAAAGTTTTATGGAAGGTACGCTTTGGGGAGGTTCGGAGACAGGTCCCAGATCGCGCTGATATATTCAGGACATCTTCCGCATCTTTCCTCCGGCGGAGAGAGAAGGGAGAGAAAGAGCTCCTAATGTTACGGAGAGAAGTTAAAAAATTCAAGATAGATAGCCATATTCCCCAGAAGCGCGCCAATGCCGGCTAATGTCCTACTCTGCATTCCCGAAACGGCACGATGGCATTACCGTTCCTCCATGACCCACATTCGTAACAAATGTTGAAGAATGGTACCACCACACTTATATCTCACAGTCCTGTGGTGGGTATGATCTAAGCGCCAGCTGTATACGTGCCATGCCCACTGCAATTTCTATCACTATAAGTTCCTAAACTCAAATTTTTCATGAAAACCCTACAATTTTATGATATAAAAATGTGTTTTATATATTTCATGTAAGAAATTTAGTTTAATAAAATCAATAAAAATTTCACTAAGGCAATCAACTAATGAGGAAAACGATAGAACTGAAAAAGTATTTATAAATATTTTATTTCGTTGTGGTATTTTATCCCACGTAAATTTTAAACAATTAATGAGAGGGATTAAAAAAAAAATCTATCTGTCCCAGCCAGGAATCGAACCTGGATCTCCTGCTATCCGGGCCTGGTATGCTGACCGTTACACCACAAGGACAAGCTAGATATCTCATTCAATTTCCTCTACACTAGCAAGAGCCTAACCCACGAGAAAGGCGAGAACTTCGTCTTGTACTCGAAGGAGCTGACATTGTCAAGCTATTTGTCGACTCTCGTCATTTACTTTATTTAATTTTTTCTTTATAAATATTTTATTTCGTTGTGGTATTTTATCCCACGTAAATTTTAAACAATTAATGAGAGGGAATAGATTAAAAAAATCTATCTGTCACAGCCAGTAATCGAACCTGGATCTCCTGAAAAAATTGTTGACAATGTCAGCTCCTTCAAATACAAGACGAAGTTCTCGCCTTTCTCGTGGGTTAGGCTCTTGCTAGTGTAGAGGGAATTGAATAAGATAACCAGCGCGTCCTGGTAGCACAACTGGTAAGTGCACCAGCCCGGATAGCAGGAGATCCAGGTTCGATTCCTGGCTGGGACAGATACATTTTTTTTATTCTATTCTCTCTCATTAATTGTTTGTAAAAGTATTTCTTGTGTTTTTTTTTCAGCTCAAAATATTGTAATGTTTTCGAAGAAGCATTGAATATTGCACATAAAGTCAGTTTAAGCTAATGAAATCGTTACTTATACTTAAATTTTAAAGAAGCATCTCTTATGAGTGGGGATTTACCTGAAACTCAATACAAAAAAAAAAAAAGTTTTAATCCTCTAAAATTTGATATTTATCAAATAACTTGAGTTAGAAGCAACTTGCTTTTTAACGAATCAACTTATAACTCAGAAGTTTGTTTTTCGTAAACTATTCCGTATAATGAGGATTCTTTATTGGAGAAAAAGTAAGCATTAAAAAAAAAATTAGCCATTGGACGGAATCGAAATTTAACACTAATACAACCTATTTTAATTGGGTAATCAATAATTTCTCAATAAGAGATTACCCGGATCGGATATCGTAGCCGCAACATTAATTACCTATAGCACTGGGATAGCTTTCATTACTCAAAAAAGATTCCTAAAGGAACTCGACTTAGCAGCGTCTGACTTATGGATCCTCAGGCCGGCATTCTAGAGTCTATGTTTTAGCTCGAGTGACACTAAGATTTTTTTTCTATATAAAACTATTTTATTTATTTATTGTAATTTTCTGCAATACCGGGTCGACCCGCGACAGAGGTGGAGCAAAATGACTCCTCGCTCATTTTTTACATATGTATATATGTAAATAATTTCCTAAATATATTATGTTTGTTATAAGTTCTAGATGACACACCTGTGTACGTGTGTCATACATCATATAAACGCCGGTTCTCCCCACCGGTTACTACATATGCAATGCTCCTCGGAGCTCAACGTCCGGAGACATATTCTCACCATAACCCGCACATACCTACGGGTAAAAGGGTCGCCATAGGTGGTGTACCAATTACACTCACACCACCATAACACACGGACTGCAATACCATAGCAAATTTATATATCACTTTTTACTAAAAAAAGAGGCAGGAGTAAAAAAAAAAAATAAAAAAATAAAAATTGTAATTTTCTAAAATACATGATTTTATCTACCAAATAAAAGGTAAAATTTCAAAAAATAAAAACCTTAAATAACGAGATTAATTGTGGTATGTTATCCCCAAGTTAAATTTTCTATAAGAAATGCACAAGGAACCAGAAAAAAAAATCTCACTAGGGAATCGAACCCGGGTCTCCTACTTTTCGAATAAGTAGGAGATTTTTTAGGAGACCCGGGTTCTATTTCCTAGTGAGATTTTTTTCCCTGGGTCCCTGTGCATTTTTTTAATATGTGTTAGTCTTACATTCAACCACTTAGGGTCATGGAGGGCTGTATAATAATAATAAATTAATTAGGAAATTTTTTTAAAATTTATTTACGTAAGAATGTTACAAAAATAAAATAGTGTGTAAATAGGAAAATCTGAAGACATGAAAGAGCCGGAATCCTGGTATTTTTCTGAGTGATGCGGGTCGAGGGGAGTTGGGGCCACTCAGGGGCTACAGGCAGGTGAAGACAGCCAGCCAATTTCTCTGAGAGCACCCAATCAGGGTAAGTTCCAAGGGTGGAAGTTCCCAACCCCTTCGGAGAAAGGGGTAAAAGAACTTCCCCTGCTTTAATAAGGTACGGCCCTGATAAGCCGTGATAACAGACTCCTCTCTTAAGACAACAGCTTAAGGCAAATCTATTGTTAGCGCATCATTATATATAAAAGGCAGCAATGAAAATCTTTATAATTACAGATTTTTTATTGATTTTATGAGCAACGGTTAAAATAAATCTTTCTCCCTTAAAAAAAAAAAAAAAAAAAAAAAAATATGACTTTTACAATGGTATAAAATTTTAACTATAACTTTAACTATGTGGACATGATAGTGTAACACATCAAACTTAATATTAGGCACATTAGTTATAAAAGCGTTTAGGAATAAATGATAATTATTACTTATGTTAGTTTTTTTTAAACACATGGAAAGTTGGTATGGAAAGAGATTTGTTGACTGTCAAGTTTCATAATGAGTGGATTGTCCGGAATTCTGTCTTGAATTCTTCAACTACCATGACCGAATTTCTGACAATCCTCCTGACAATTATCCTGTTGGGATCCTGTTGGAAAGGAAGAGGAAGCAATGTCCACGGTCTGTTGAAGAGATTGCGATATTTCCATATTCAAGGTCCTGGCGACTCGTGATCGGGACAGAATGAAGAAGACATTCTAGAAGGTCACAAACAGGCTATATTTTTTGTTCGTTGAAGAAAGTTTTTTTTTTAAATATTATTCATTGGACTACCGAGAATTCCTCATACTTAAATAAATAATAAAAGGAAATTATTACTAAACTTCTTTATTTTTTTTATTTTTTTTTTTAATGGTCTTAGTAAGAACAGACTTCAGACTTTCAAGTTTGAAGTGAATTAATTGTAAGAATACGAAATTGTAAAGAAAGTACGAAATCCTGGAATTTTGTACAAAAATATTAACCACAAAATAAAAAATTAAGTATATTTAGGAAAGTAGAATTTTCTCAAATTGCTTAAGAAAAATATAGATATCGGTCAGTAAGATCAATATTGTATAATATGAAATTTATCAAAATTAATCAATTTAATTATTTCTATACTTTTTTTTACTGTTGCTTCTAACCCTCTTTCCCTCTGAGAAAAAATAGGATCTACATTAAGAATGGAATTATAGTGAGGATAATATAAAAATGTTCTTAATAAAAAATTAGTAACAATTTTTATGCACATCCAGGACTGAAGTAATCACGCACTAAACAGACCTTACTTAGTTTAATTAAAGGCATTAGAGTTGTTTTAGAGCTTTATTAATAATTTTTTAATAATTGTAATATTTTTTTTTTTTTGAGTTTAATGAACAAGCCCTTACAACATTAAAAAAGTACGTATACTACATGTGACACAGTAGTAACAGAGTAACCAACTTTTGTGTACACGGTTTTGAGCATAATACACGGGAAAATAATGAATATTGTCTTATAGAATCCTAAACTTTAAATTTTATTGTGAACATACAGAAACAAAAAAAACTATATAAATATTTTATTTGGTTGTGGTTTTTTATCCCACGAAAATTTTAAACAATTAACGAGAGGGAATAGAATAAAAAATCTTACTGTCCCAGCCAGGAATCGAACCTGGATCTCCTGCTATCCGGGCCGGTGCACTTACCAATTGTGCTACCAGGACGCGCCAGCTATCTCATTCAATTCCCTCTACATTGGCGAGAGCCTAACCTACGAGAAAGACAAGAACTTCGTCTTGTACTCGAAGGAGCTGACATTGTCATACATTTTGTCGACTCTCGTCATTTACTTTATTTAATTTTTTCTTTATAAATATTTTATTTGGTTGTGGTTTTTTATTCCACGTAAATTTTAAACAATTAATGAGAGGGAACAGAATAAAAAATCTAACTGTCCCAGCCAGGAACTGTTCCTTAATTTTCTTAATGAAAAAGAACCCATTAAGTTTATGCAGCTCGTGCTTGACAGAATATTTTGGGCCGATATCAGAATGAGCTATTTTGAAAATTACCACCAACTTTTTTTGGTTTCGCGGACTCAATAGGATTTAAAAATTGATTGCTATAATTTTCTTGCATTTACTATAAAAAATCCTATTAAAAAACACACAGAAAAAAATCCCGCACAAGTATTTTGTTATATACTATTTTGGAGAGTTAACATTGTTAAAAGTATTCAGATGGAAAGAGGGTATTTTTTAGGGCCTATTTTTTTCTCCCCTATAGAATAATGTCTGTGGTGTTTGGTTTGTATTATGAAAAAAAAAAAATTTACAGAAGAAAAGAAGGCGCGGGCTGGATCTGACACTGGAGATTTAATAAGGCGGGAAAGTCTAGATAAGGGGTGCTGATAAGGGGAGAGATGGAAGCTGTGTGTGGGGGAGATCTGATAAGGAGTAGCGCTCCATTTGGCGGGAGAGAAGGCACCTTGACACAAGAGTCCTCCCTGTCCTGGGGATGGCGTCCTCATATGCAGCCCCCTTTGTAGTCACACCGCCCCTAACTATGAAAGGAAGGGCTTCAACCCCTTCCGCCATTCTTCTAGTAATAGTTATTCTCTCACATGCTTCTGAATGCAGCGGAAATCTAAAGGGTGGAGCAGTTTAGAGTGAAACTACTAAAATGTAACTATATTGTAACCTCCATTCCCATTTACCCTTTAAAACATTTTAGATCAAGGTTTCCTATTATAAACATATTAAAAAATCAAAAGGGTTATTAGAACTACCAATGAATATAGAACTATCATAACTTCTATTAGCCATCTTCATTGGTTTCTGCAAACCATCTTCTGTTGCCAACACTAGATGGTTTGCAGAAACCAATGAAGACAGATAATAGAAGGTATAATAGTACTAGAAAATAATTAATACAGGGCAGAATAAAATAATATTTACTTACTACAAACAATAAATACTTACAAAATAAGTTTTACACTTAGACTAAACTATCAGTGGGGTATCTTGAACATTTTAAAATAAGATTATTATATTAATTATTTCTTAAATTCATATATTGAAATATGTATACATAAAAAATATATAGGATTTTTAATTTAATAAAAAATTACATAAGAAAGTATACAACATCTAGAAGTACATTTTTACTCAACATTAGAATTTTTATTTGCTAATTCAAGGCAACTTTAGAAAATTTAATTTCTTTGGACATCGAGTTAAGGCATTTAGGTGTTTCAGAATCTTATCAACTGAATTCAATTAAGATAGTAATGTACGATTTTTTAAAAGCCTACTTTTCTGAGGCAAAAACTGTTGAGAATAAGTTTTTATAAGAATTACTCATACCTTCCTACAAATTTATTGAAGTTAATAAATATGTCAATAATAAATGTTGTTAAGTCTTAGTCTAAACAACTTACAATTATCTCCCTTCTTTTGCTCTAACTTCCATCACTCTCTCCCTCCTCATACGTCTCTCACTCACTTTCTCGCTCTCGCTCACTCAAACTCTCTCTCTCTCTATCTTCCTCTCTCCCATCTCTCTCCCCCCTCTCACTCTCTCCCTCTCTCTCCACCCCCTCACCCTCTACCTCACTCTCTCTCTCACTCCCCAGTTCTCCCTCTCTCTCCTCCCCCACTCACTCTCCCTCTCTCTTTTTAGTGCTCTAGCGGAAATATTGGGAGGGATCAATTAGAATTCGTTTTTTTGTAATATACATGAGATTTTATATATGCAAGGACTATTGTATTATTTTTTAAATTTTATTATTATTACGATCTTTACAACATTTGGTATTTTTTATTAATATTACTTATTTATTTTATTTGTTTTTGTTACTATTTTGTTTTTATTTTTAATCTCCTATTCCACTATAAATAAAATAAGTACTGTATTTTTAGACGTATGAAATTGTCATTAAGAGAGGATATATGTCCTATATATATGTATATTACGACTATGTACATAGTCGTAAAAGACTAAACATTACACACACATAACACGTAATTGGGCGTAAAAGCCCATTGTTGACTCCGGCTTGAACAAATTCGTTATTTACTCTCATTTATGTCCAAAAACTATGTTAGGGACATTCATTTTAAGTAGCCGTTGTACATTACTTACCCTGATATAAATTGGAGTAAAGCAAAAATTGTGAGCCTGAACAATTTGTAGATATTGAGGGATGCGGTGCAAAATTAAATCCTTGCCGGTAAAAAAAAAAGATAAAAATTTGAAGTATAATTATTACTTATTTTTCTAATTTTAAGGACATTTACGATAGGACTTGGGTCTTTGTGAAGACTGAAGGAAATTGTTTAAGTCTCTCAAGCCTGTAAGTGCAGGTTCGCGTCTCTAAACATGCTTTTAGGAATAATAAGCATATGTGCTATGTGTGGTTGGTTATTCTCTCCTAGATCCTTACTGGTTGAAAGTAAGGTCCAAGAATATAATAATCCTTGAATAATAACCTAAAAAAATAATATACACATGCACAATATGCATATTTTGTATTTAGTTCCTATCTTTGATGATTCTTATCATACACATTTTTACATAAGTATAATATATATATATATATACACATTCATGCATACATACCCATGACTTACTGACTTATAAGTCTTGTTAATCAACATTACTGTTTGGGAAAAAGTAGCAAGGACTGTATCTTCAATCTCTAAAACTGAATTCCTCCGGACAAAGTGAATAGTCGTTTGAATGATAGCGATTGGCTTGTTGCTTTGACAGCTGTCACAGAGGGGGATGAAATTCGAATTTAACTTTACCCGCCCCACTGCGCCCCCGGGAGGTGAGAGACGGCGCTTTGCCGCGGCCTGTCAGTAGTGGGGTCTGAGGGGATGGGTCGAGCGGCTTGGGAATCTGTGGAATACGAAGTACACTGACAGTGTGGACTTGGGGTAGGGGAAGTTGGCGACAGGAAGCACAAGAAAGAGCGAGTCAGATCTAGCAGTGGGAAAGAAATAGTCAAACTTATACCATTACGGCCGGAAACGTAGTATCAGAGACATTTGAGAACAATAACTCACAAAACACTCCATATAAAATATTCAAATACATATTAATAATAAATAATTTATTAATTAATATTATAATACTAAATTTTAAACTTATTAATCTTATTAGTCGTATTTTAAACATTAATTAGTAAAGTCCGAAGGAATTCTCTACTGAGGTATGGCAGATTTTTTTTTATCTTTGTCGTTTTTTTTTTCTTACTGATAACCAAAAATTATAGTAAATAACATACATAAAAATTTTCAGGTATGTGTGTATGTGTCAAATTTCATACAGGGCAATTTGACACGTTTCCTTTAAAAACAAAACGAAAGATTAATTTAGCGAAAGTGGGGATTATCTAAAAGTGAATTACAGGTAAAAAAATATTATCCGACGCAGCAATTAGTTTAGTTATGAAAATTAATTAAGATTTATTAAAAAAAAAAATTGTAATAGTTTCACGAATGAAAGTTGGAGTTTAAAGTATCCTTAAATTATAAGTTCACTGCTTCTAAGCAAAAAAAAAATTTTTTTTTAAAGAATTTAAATAAATTACATGTAAGTTGTAAATTGAAAAATAAAAACGATAAGGGTGACTCATTATTGTTTGATCAGACCTCAATTAGCTAATTCAGATGAATATAAGAGAGGACATACATGGTTTGGAAAGTTCATATATGAATAATCAGTATCTGCGCTGCTGTGTAATTCGCTTAGTTTGCACATCACCTGCGTGGGATAATTGTGAGATATTGGGACTACTTGAGTTTGATTAACTGATGCAGAATACGAGTCAACATTCAGCAGTTAAATGGCGTAGATGTAAATCATGCTTCGAATAATGTAATAGGGAAAATTACAGTTTTACAGCAAAAGAAAGGTTAGCACAAGAGCTTAGGAATGTTATGTAACTGGAAGACTACCATAAGCTGTATGGTAGCTCCCAGCAACATGTCTCTCGGCTCAGCTGTTTGTTGGCGTGGTCATATTTATGTCCACGATATGGCTTAATGGTCACGTAGTGAAGTGAGGGAACTTTTGAGATTGATTTCGGCGCATTGTTTGGAGCAAAGATTATTATTTCGATGACATGAAACTTACACCAAGTAATGCTTGTTCACATCTTACGACTCTATCCAGGAGTACGAAAGAAAGTGAGAGAGGCAATTTTCCTCTGGGGAGGCTTGAAAAAAAAAAAAACTTAAAAAGTCTGCTCTGACGAAAACACTTGATGACAACCGCTTTATGACATATCAATAGATATGTGCACCAGAAATGTATTCAATTCTGAAAGACAATTTAAAGGTAAACAAACTTTATGATGATCTCAATGTGTGAACAGCATCGTGGCAGGTGACAAAAATTAACTGTTCTATTATTATGTGCCGACCACAACAAATCTTTGTTTGATATTGAACTGTAACTGTCAGAAAATATCGATCTGTGAAGAAGAAAAAAATATCGATGTAGTTGACTACAAGGATAGTCTGCACAGAGTATTGGACGTCTGAAGTACCCTCCTACAGTCCAGACTTGCAGTCTGTGAATTAGAACTGTCCCACGTGCGAAGCTGAGGGATAAACGTTCTTCTAGTGAGGAAGACCTTTTTGAGGCCTTGGGACAACGAAAGTGCTTCACTCCCGAATGAAAGTTGGTAAAACTAGTTGGTAGACTGGTTTCGACGAATGCTGAATTGTAATTTCTACGCGAGTGTTAAGTTTAAATCAAGATAACAGTCATATTGTCCTTTGAATCATTAAAGCAAGACAAATCATGATGAATATTATCGATTTCAAAGCTGGGCGAACCGTTTAGTTGGCATAGTAAGGTTGCGATCAGCATACTTTATTTATGCTAAAGTAAACATATACATTGTGCTTGTACATACGTTTAACTTGACGAACCAGAGATGGAGGTTGAGCCCCGGAGATGTCCGGACAGGTTTCAAGGGAAGCCTTACGGAATGACTGACGATCGGCAAATTTGATATCATCAATGCGATTTCTTTTATCTCTGCATACCTCCTCGTCACCATGAGATCACCGCCGAATGCTCTAGCTCTCTGATAAGGAACCAGCACGACTGATAAGCGTACCTCATGGAGTAATTTCCCTGAACGTTGGTCCATTATAGATAGATAATAGCAAACACGCCGTATACTGACAGAGACAAATGGTTTTCAAGGTCTTTGAACTCTTAAATTTGATGTATTTGTATTAATTATAGAGGATCCGCGATTTTGCATAAAAATTGATTTGAATGATTTTGACAGAAACATCGTTTATCACTATTATCTATTTCACTAAATATTAGTTATATTACTGACTGGCTTAGTAACAAGCTAGGGACAGACGTAGAATAGAAAATTAAAATAATTACATAACTATTATTTTTTTGTGGTATTTAATCTCACGTAAATTTTAACAATTTTTAGTGCAAGGGAACAGAATAAAAAATCTAACTGTCCTAGCCAGGACTTGAACCTGAATCTCCTGGTATCCGGGCCGGTGCAAATGCACCGGTGAAACTAGTGCGGGGAATTTAATAACTTATCAGACTTGTTCTGGTAGCATAATTGGCAACTGCACCGGCCCGGATAGCAGGAGATCCAGGTTTGAGGCCTTGAGGGACAGTTAGATTTTTTATTCTGTTCCCTTGCACTAAAAATTGTAAAAATAATTACATCATTTCATTCTCTATTCAGCCCTGAAGAAGCTATCACAGGATGTGCGAAAGCTCGGCAACCATCAAAAACTTTACACGGGCCAACCCGGAAAAAACTTTACATACATCTGATGACTGTGGAAGCCTACGTGAACAATATGTACATTTTTATATTTAAAAACCATTCAATTTTAACCTAAAAATTTGTTATGTCAACTATTCCACGTTGTTAGAAGTTCTGATAAACCATTAACTAATTTAAAATAAAACTATGCATGATTTCAATTATGTTTGTATAAAATTTTAATAAAGAATTCATTAAACTGATTTAAAAAAAAAAATTATTTTCGGCTAACTTTGATGTACTACCTCCTTTCTTAATTAATTGATAATTAATAATTCGTTCTTATGACATTCTTAAATAATTCTTATGACAATATTTAACATGAAATGTTATTTCCGACTAAACTATAAAAAAAAAAAAATTGATATTTTCTTGATATCCTCTTCCATCTAAACGAATTGTAAAATATTTATATTGAACTCCATACTCATTTGTGAAAAATTATATTATCAATTATAAATCTTAACAAAAAAATAGCTAATAAGAAAAATAGGGTTTCATTGTTAGGTCTAACTCAGAAGTTCCTCTTCCTCTGATTTTGGAATTTTTTTTGAAATTTATAACATAATATACCAACATTATATTAACTTTCTGTGCATGATATAAATTTAGCTAACATATAAATCGATATCTTTATTTCAGATTTAATAGTGATACGCCTAACAGTTGATTTTTCACAAAAATAGTAGTATACTCACCGACCAATAAAGATCATTACGAGAATCGTAAAAATTATTATGTTTGTATCCGTCATATGTATATACTGTAACAAAGTTTGTTACTTTATTTGGTTACAAATTTCATTTTAATTCTTGACAGAATTCCTGACTATTCTTTCCTCATAAAACTATTTATAAGCTTTTCATAAAACTAGGTAATCAAATTTACCTCCAATTGGATTTTTCGTCCTTATAAAAATACTTTGCCTACAGTAAAAATTTGTTTATATATTCCTATGCTCAAGATAAGAGAGTCTTTGAAATGTAAGAGAGAGGAATTATGAGCCTAATTTTTTTGGCTTCTGAATATTTACACCTCAATCATCAAAATGGTCTATTTTGGTGGACAAGAATAACACCTTAATAATCACCTACTGTTAAATTACCACTGATTGAGTAGATGGGTTACTAGATGTCAAGTTCAGGTGTGAATGTCTGTTATCAGATAGCAGGCAGGCGGGGAGCGAGAGAGAGAGAGAGAGAGAGAGAGAGAGAGGAAATGACAGCGGAGGGAGGGGAACTATCCTCGTCAGGCTTCTGACAGACTGAGATAGCCCGGAGACAGACGAGGTCTCCACAGGTAGATAAGGTACCTCCTCCGGGCGCCTAATGAGTCGGTGATAGCAAGCTGATAACA
This sequence comes from Oncopeltus fasciatus, assembly GCA_000696205.2. NCBI lineage: Eukaryota > Metazoa > Arthropoda > Insecta > Hemiptera > Lygaeidae > Oncopeltus > Oncopeltus fasciatus. The sequence goes on from KZ808276.1 coordinate 210,444, forward strand.
GCCCTGATAAGGCGGTCTACAGCTGACGGAACAGCTGTTCTCATTTTCCAGAGCCACACCTAATGCCAAATGGCTTCGAGGTTCGTTATTTAGCGATGGCATCACCGGGCCCCAATGCATTATGGGACCAGGGGTGGAAAATTTCAACCCTCTCCTATGTACACACTCCTCTCACAAGACTTGGACATCTACTCGAAGGTCAGCTGACTGATAGAGTCAACTTCAAAATTATTAAATTTTTATCAATTATTGTTCACCATATAAAATACTAAGCCAACATACAAGACAGAGGAAACAGGCAATGAGAGTACCAGACCCGTACGGGAAGAAGCTGATTGTAGATGACAACCTGTTTCCGCAATACAAAGAAGAGGAAATAAATCACATTTACCCAGATAAAGCTTAGGGACAGTGACTAGTAAATACAATTTAACAAGTGTCCTAAGGCGTCTTTGTAAATAAGCACATTAAATTTATTTGTAAATTATATAGTGTCCCAAATTTAACGCAAGATTTCAGTTAAAAAGAAAATACAGTTATTAGTATTTTTATTGTTATTTTTGTATTGAAACATAAAGTACATAGAATAGGGTTATTTACGGAATAACATTTCGGGTAAATGGCCTCCCGGGTAAACGGCTTTGCTTGCACATTCGCACTTGTAAGTCGAAGTTTTCCATAACCATTTCGCATTAATGTGGCTGAATTTTTTTGATGCAGCGTTGGATGTCCTCCTTTAATGTACGGGTGGTTGTGGGCTTGTTGACATAGACCTGTGATTTCAAACAACACCATTAAAAGAAATCAAATTGTGTAAAATGACACGATCTAGGGGGTTAATTCTGATCACCGAGACGAGAGAGTACACGACCTGGAAATATCTCATGCAGTAATTAAATTGTTTCATAGGCAAACACATTTGTCCGATGTGTTATTCCATAAAAAACCCTATCCTATGTACTTTATGATAAATGCAATAAAAAAATAAAATAAAAATACTAAAAACTGTGTTTTCTTTAAATTCAAATATTGCGTTAATTTTGGGACACCCTACTTATTATATATATGTTAATTAGATGTAAGTAATTTATCTCTTCTATTTATTTATTTCTCAGTTTAGGGAAGTAGACTTGATTTTTTTCTGCTATTCACAGTAGAATTATTTAATGTAATAGCTTATCTTAAGATTATCTTTGCATTTAATTATTATTAACCCGTAGCCCATAACAATAACATTAAGAATAAATATTTTTCAAACAGCTTGGAATTGTTTCATGAGAAATTGCTTTAGAGAGATGCATTAATCTCGCAATCTCTGTAATTGTAATTACGAAAATACTTTCTTAGTCAAAACTACTTATAGACAATTTGTTTCCATACAAATATATATTTGTCTTGCTATCAAGCCAATTAATGTAATCATTCTACAGCACACATAAAAATCTAAACGTTATTTCAAAAACATAATCTAGAGATTCACTTATAACAAACAATAAGAAAACCAAATTGTCAAATTGATAAGAATGATAAATATCTTTGTTATTAGAGGTACGAAAAAGTTATGTAACACATAACATGTGTAGAATGTAATTTTATAACATCTTTTTTTTTCTAATAACTATTTTATTTAAGGAATGTATCTTCGAGGGTTAGGCAGAATCCTTATTTTTGGATATAACAGCTAAATTAGCAATGTATATAAAATTGTTGAATGAATTAATTGGTGACTGAAAACGGATGAATTATTGAATGGATGGGTGGGGGCGGGAGGGGNGGGGGTTAGAGAGAGACCAAAGACCAAATTGGATATTTTTTTTTCTCTATTAATAATGTAATAGAAAAATAAATAATAAAATATAATAAGTGTAAATGCATTTTGCAGTCTTTATATCCTATAATACCTTTAGAAATGGTTATGGCTGTAAATTGAGACAGAACCATGGGGATTGAGCATTCTCACCCTCCCATCGCTACGTCAGCCGTTAGAGTCATCCCATTTCTTCCACTATGCCCATTTCGAATTTCGTGACAAAAATGATCATTATGTTTTATTTATGAACGACTTTAATGAAAACCAGGAAATCCGTTGAGTTTAATCTCCTTCTGCGCGGTGATTTATTTTTTATTTTTTTATTTTATTAGAAACACAAAAATTCATTTTGTAAGAAAATCAATACTGAAAGTTGTTCCCCGGCTCACCTGGCTGCTGTATTAAAATGGAAACAGCTGGTTGTTCTGAATCCCAGATGGACAGGTCCGGGACACACCTGTCCCATCAAGAGGTATTCTCATTTGAATGAGCTCGCAATTTGAATTTCGAACACTATTTTGAAGAAAAAATATTAAAACTTATTCAATGACAATCATATGGTCATATACTAAAGACAATCAAACTTATGTCCTTATGAATATAAGTTACAGATTGTTTGAGTAATAGATAACCCACCGATTCAGGAGTTACATTAAATAAGATATTTCACTAAAGAAGACAATAGTGAAAGTAAATGACGAATTATAACTAACAAAAAGAAGATGAGCGTAAAATAAAAAGAGTAACGAAAATGCCGACCGGGATGGAAGACTGGGGGAAGTACTCAGCTATTGTATATGTAAATAGATATTTACATATACAAGGAAGGAAGATTCCTTAACATGCGTTATCGTAAAAAGTATATAGAACATAAATTTTATGCAATAAGTTTGCAATAATTATGCCCTATAAACTTTTTTTTTTACTCAATTAAAGAAGATAGCAATGTCATAAATTTTGGTCCAAATTGCAATTTCTTATTATCTCGTTATTATTAGAGTTAGAAACAAACTAATTTTTTTTTTGCTGTGTTAGCCTCCCTTGCAACCACTTAGGGTCATTGGAGGGAGGGGCTATCTACAGGTTGCCATCCCATTTTAAACATCCATGGCTCGAGACAAGCTTCTATTTATAAATAAAAGATTGACCTTTTGACGGGATTTGAACCCGCGGCGTCAGGATTGCGAGACCCGTACGGATCCCCTGAGCTAGCCTGGCGCCCCTTAGGAACAAACTAAGCTAGATTATTACATATAGACATGTTTCTAGATCCTGAAATTTAGGCCGAAACATTGGCTACAAGGGCCAAACTCTTTTGGTTACAAATTAGTTAATAATTAATAACAACCAAGACAAACTATCCTCTCCTCATAAAACTTGACTGTCAACAAAATTTACCTCCACATTTAAAATACGTTTTCCACAATAGACAAATATTATTATTTTGAAATTGTGGGGAGCGTTTTAATTCCAAACCATGTTGTACTACATTTAGAGTGCAGGGGATGTTATGAAATATCCTCTCTCTCCATCAAGCGAAATGTCACAAGCATTAAATGACGTAATAAAGCTGTGTGGAGTTGAACCGCTATCACTTACGAAAGGAAGATTCAATTAAAGCAGGAGTAGGAAGGGTTGTTTTCCATTTTCCCCCGGACGGGGCTGGAGGTTTGTACTCTGCGAGGATTCGCAAATGAGTGCGAGACCATCCCTAAACCATCCCCCGACAGATAAAGGGGTTATTATCCCCCGGGACAAAAGGCTCCCTCCAGAGAGATGTCTCTTGAATGGCGCTGCCCTCCGGAGGACTGGCTCTCCCCCGAGAGCCGGCCAACAGTGAGTGGAGGTTACAATCCAGGTTGTATTGTTGACGTTTTACGCTCTCCTCGCGTATATCCTCAGCTTTGGGTTCAATTCCCACTCGCTACATATCGCTCCACTTCTGCCTACCATTAGAAGAAGAGGTAACCTTCAAACCTGACTTTCGATTAAAATTCATGATCCTCTCCATCACAAAAAAAAAAATTTTTTTTCTTAGATGATTTTAGTTGGGGTTCGGTCAAGGTAGACCCAAAAAACACAAATTTAAAAAATGTATTTTTTAATAAAGGATTATCTGCCAAAGTTTCACACACTTTAGTCATGGAAATGTGAACTTAGGGACAGGACGTCCTTTCTCATCTTCATGATAGCCCTGAAGGTGGATTACAATGTAAGCCGAAACGTTGGCAGATAATCCTTTATTAAAAAATACANGCCAGGATATATTATTTATAATGGAGTAGGGTAGAAATTTAAATCTCCACTAACAATTTGTCTACGGTTCTATTACCGAAATCAAACTTTAAGTCTTATTTTCTTATGTAGACATTTAAAAAATTAATTTCTTTAATAAGAGCTTGCGTTAGAGTTTTTCTTTGTGGTGTCAAATCATTGCATCCACGCAAATTAACTGAAAAAATTAGATTTTCATTGGAATAATAATAACAATATAAGATAAGTGAAACAGTCCAACGAATACACTAATGTATTAAACTAAACTATTTATATTAAAATGCATAAAATGAAATTCAATACTTCCCTTGAAAACGATAATACCGAAGGTACTTGCATTCGATTTAGCCATGTCCTAATACTGCAGAGTACTTAAGCCTTATCAAAAATGCACTAAACACTTATCACTAAAACTGAAAACAATCTGGCACCAACTGGGAAAGTTCTTGACGTCTCTAGCCACACCAAGGATCAGATATGAGTTTTAACCCTTATGCTAATATGATCCCTTCCCGCCTTGTCTTCCTTTGAAAAAAAAAACAACTATTTTTTTTATTGTCTCAACTTTTCGCGTTCCTTATACAATTAAGATTAATTAATTATAGTTGCATTAATTTTACCATAGCTGAAGTCACTGAGAAAGGTATTTTTGGACTGGCGCTGAAGTCACTGATAGAATTTTAATTTTCAAAACTATATGTTCTACGGCTCATAAAACGAATCGAACACAAACTTTTATACCAAAATACGTGTCATCAAGCAATATATATTGTACATTATTATTATATTAGACATATTTATTGTATACTATGAGAGCACATTGCAAGTTGCACGCTGTGCAGGATGTAATTTCTAAATAAAGTGTTTAAAAAAACAAACAAAAAAACTAATAATAATCTAATGAACTATGTATTGGATATAGTCTGCATATATTACTATTCACTATTTTTAGCAACAATTCAGTATAAAAGCAATCTAAACCGAACTAAACTTTCTTCTGTTCTGAATTTAAGAGCTACATGTATTCGTTATATTTAGCTGTTCACAAACACGCACCTAATTATATATGAGTGGTGATCATTTTAGCATATTCTTGAAAAATTTCAGCAGACCTTCACCGATCGTCCATTGTAAATCAATAATATGGTACCTTAAATATATATGCATAAAATAGAAACATACCTAACATTTTTACGTAAAACGCTTGTTATGAAAGAAGTTTACGAATATAAATACGATAGTTGGGTACTTCCCTTACTCTTTCACGACCAGCTTCGAAACAATTAATGAGAGGGAATAAAATAAAATATCTATCTGTCCCAGCCAGGACTCGAACCCGGATCTCTTGCTTTCTGGGCCGGTATGTTTCCATTGCACCACCGGGACGAGCTAGATAACTTATTAAATTCCCAACACAATAGCAGGAGATCCAGGTTCGAGTCCTGGCTGGGACAGATAGATTTTTTTATTCTATTCCCTCTCATAAATTGTTAAAATATTTACAAACATTTCTAAAAATCTGTGAGGAGACATACTACTACAGCTGTATTCCTTAAGCGGATTCGCAGAAGTTAGAACTGAGTCCAGTTACAGGTTGTTCAGATTATCCAGAAAATATTGTTATAGAATTGGAATTTCCAGTGGCCATCTTTTCCTCCCCTACAGAGATAGGACACCCTCATTGTTTAAGGCAATTAAAGAGACGGTAAGGGGAGGGATCCGAATGGCATTCCGTCGCCGCTTGAGTTCCGTTCTCCCAGAGGGGTGACTGCCACCCGGGGAGATAGAAAGTACCACTAAACAAAGTGAGATCCTCATCGGAGCACTCTACTGCGAGTGTGTAGTGGTGCTTTTTGAGGCGGGGGTTCAAAGGGCGACCCCCCCATCACTCAGACACTGCAGAGCACTGAGGTTAATTTCCAAGGTCTCTCTCGAGTGCTAATCCAGGGGTGTAGTGCAAAGGTCGTTGTTGGAGCGATTAGCGCCCCCACCCCTCCATTCCTTTGGGAAACTTGAACGGCACATTTGGAGTTCCTATTGTTTGAGGCTGGAGTTTGTTCGCTTTCAAGATCATCTTGGAGTGTACAGAAAGATATCCTACACCACCTATGGACAATTAAATAAAGGCATTGTTCTAAAGCAAATAAGGTGAAGGGTTGACAAAGGGGATGGTTGCAATCAGCATTCCTACAATTATTCCGATTACAATCTGAGAGTATGGTTGTGGCTCTTCACATCTAATACCTACTGACATTAAGACGACCAACCCTCACTTTCAGAAACAATATCGCAAGGTAATTAACACCAAATTTAGATATTGTTTACCATAAATGCCTTTAGTACTTATTCTGCCGGCACTTGGCTAACGTTCGCCACCTACTGACCTCGAGGAAGGCCTGGAGGCCTAACTCCATCACTATCACTCTTACTCTCTCTCAGTACACTATAGCTCCAAATACTATAGCTTGTATTGATCATTCATTATTTATTGTTTTATGATATCAATGATAGTTGATATATACTGTAACTAGGATATTTTTATTATTAATGTAGCTATTATCGGATAATATATAATAATAAGCATTATGCTTTTTTTAGATATTTGAAATTATCAGTAAGAGAAAATATATATCCAATGACAATAAATAATTCTAATTTGGTCTAATATAACCTAATCTCTCACTCTCTCTCTCTCTCTCTCTCTCTCTCTTTCTCTCTCTTCTCTCACTCTCTCATTCTTTCTCCCCTTTCTTCTCTCTCTCTCTCTCTTCTCTACATATGTCCATGTCTATTGCTCTCATCCCGTCACGTGGAATACGCTTTCCCGCCAAAACAGACCACTCTCTTTAAGGTAGCGTCCACACTTGTACAAATAAGTGCCGCAGCACTAGCACGATGTTAACTTTCCTGAGTCCGTGTATATATACGTCAGAGTGTCCACTGAGGCATGTTTCCACACACACGTAAAATTTAACTAACCTGTGTATATTTCTCAATGGAAGGGGCTTTTAAATATATCTAAAGAAATCTTTATTATTTTCTAAACAACCTCACATATGTGTACATATTTTATGTAATTAAAATAACGGTCCAACAGTCGACTTTGTTATTCAGATAGCTCGGAAACCTTTCTCTCGACTCATTCTCTTGAAGTGTCCTTTGAGAAATCTGGGAGTTCACTATTCATACGTAGTCCCCCCGAATTAAGCTCTTTGTTAGATCCCTTATATATAAGGTGAACAGAGAAGGTGCAGAGGACTCATGAGATACAGCTGATCTGGGTAATGGCGGAGATGTACAGTATAGGAAGTTCATAGGTTAGTGATACTAGCTGATAGCTCATTTATTCGCTAGGGGTCACTGATTTGTCATTAGACCATATGTCCATGTCTGTTGCTCTAGTCCCGTCACGTGCAATACGCTTTCCCGCCAAAACATACCACTTTCTTTATGATCGCGTCCACACTTGTACAAATAAGTGCCGCAGAACTAGCGCGATATTAACTTCCGTGGGTCCGTACAAACATACGTCAGAGTAACCAATGGCGCATATTTCCACACACATGTAAACAATGGTTAGGGCTTTTAAATATATCTAAAGATGTCTTTATTCTTTTACTTTTTTTTTCTTTCGAATAATTAATTTCTTACATAATTTGAAAATATCTAATTAAGTTCTTAGGTGGGAGTATTAAGGCTAATTGATTCCCATCTATTTAAAATGTTGATAAGTTTGACTTGTTGATAATTTTGGGGATTTTAATCAAGAATTTCAACAGTAAAAGTACGCCTAAACTTCAATCGATTTAAATTAATAATATCGTGTCCCTAAGATCAGATTTTCATGACTGAGAGGAAACCTAAATTTTCAAAACCTTTCCTCTCAGTCATGAAAATGTGATCTTAAGGACACGACGTCCCCTCACGCTTTAGCGATAGCCCTGAAGATGGCTCCGACAATGTAAGCCGAAACTTTGGCAGATAATTTTAAAAATAAACATTTTTTTTAAATTTGTATTTTTTCGGATCTGCCTTGACCGAACCCCAACAAAAAAAATCTAATAATAACTCAGCACTTTTTTCCTTCCGATTATAGTCTATGGCCAGACCCATTGAATGGCCACATTTTCACTTGATTGCCCTTTTCGACTCCTAAGATAATTTTTTTCTCATACTTATCTTGATAATAATTATTTTAATAATATAATTACTAATTAACATTCTACAGTTTTAATGTTACCATCGATTGGCGAATCCCGTTTAAGCATGAAATTAATGCAAAATAAGAAAATACTAGTTTTTTGTTCTCTCATTCGCAATATATTTTGCATTTTTAATTGTTTTATGAAAACAAAATACATATGACTACCGTAATGAACTATCAGTGACATGAGGAAATAATATTACATGCAATTGATAATAGTTGACCGTTGATAATATTGTTTTGAAAAAAACCATTATCATGATCAATTAATTCATAAAAAAATAATTATAGACCATTTTACCTTGACCAATATCTCGGCCTGGATTTTAGGCCTTCTTCAGGGTGACAGGGAAGTAAATAATCCAAGAACGCCATGTGAGCTNCATAACCATTATAAATAAGCTATTCAATTAATAGCTTACAATAGAGTACAGAGAATACACTTTCTTTATCCTTGCACTTTTCGTAAAGAAAAAAAAAACTCTTCAAAGGCGTATCTAAAATAAATAGTAGAATGCATCCTTTTGTTAAAAATATATTCAGAGAGGAATAAAAACCAGCTATATATTTCAGGTCCACTCATTTCAGTTGACACGAATGAGTCCTTCAATTTTTATTTGTCACTCGCTAGAGGCTCTCAGACAAACACTTCTGACAATGAGGGATGCGGAGTATGCTAGCAAAAGGAAAAAAAAAAAAAAATATGACATATAATTCACGCAAATAAATAAAAGTGTTCCCGTGGAAATCATTCATACGTAAGGGAAAATGTATGCGCCCATAGACGGGACGCCGGTCGTAAACTCCATAGGGTGGGTTTTACGGGCTGGCACCGATGGAAGATAAACTCCACCGGTTAGTGTCGGGGTGGCCCTGTTTCATTCCTTTATTTACCGGGGTCGGGGTGTCAAGATTTGACGAGAGGATAGTTCTAGACTGCTTCATAGGGCCACACGCCAAGTATGCTATGCGGAGAGCGGCGTCTATATGATAAACTTATATGTAATTTCATCCCTACCCTTCACCTCATATGAAGATTATCTTGTATAAATATGTTTATCAACTAACTACTAACCCTTTGGCCACTAACGCAAAAGATTAATTAAGACTTTCCAGACAGAAAGAGAGAGAGAGAGAGAGAGAGTGATAGAGACAGAGAGAGAGAGTGATTAGATTAGATTAGATTAGTTTTTTATTGTCATAGGATGCACATCCTTTCTTCCTGACAATTTCAGGCTAGGGAGAGAGAGAGAGTGTGTGAGAGTGAGGCATATGTTTATGTGTTTGTGTTTTGGAGAGGTGGTCTATTTATGGTTCAGTTCTCACTATTTAACTTAAACTCCTGAGTACAAATTTGTATTGTGGTATTTCCTAAAATTTCTACTAATCATTGGAATAATTAGTTTTTGTTGACCTTATTATATTGAAATTTATTCAATTAAAAACTAAAATTAGAAAAATAGGTTTAAATAGGCACCAATTAAAAAAAATCGTTGCTATTAAATAACTACAAATTAAAAAAAAAATTATAGTTAAAATATAGTTTTATTATATTTCTCTTCCACCAAAAGACAGAAATTATAACAAGTTATTAATCAGCTCGTTTTCTCTAACTTTCAACAATTTGTATTCAATGAACATTTTGTTCTACCTGAAATGGAATGAAGAAAATAAAATGTAGATAGCAAAAATACACTTTAAATTGCATATATAGATTCTATGCATTTTTTTTTTTAATATTTTATAAAAAGCTAAAGGTCAA
>KZ808276.1:225547-235802 GCA_000696205.2 Oncopeltus fasciatus
CTCATAAAATAATATTTCTGTTTAAAATTTTAAATTTGTATGTATATATTTTATATAAATTACCTAATTCAGAAGATCATGGAGACTTTAAATACCTGAAAAAAAATAAAAAATAATTAATTAGGTGCAATTCTTGAATAATAAAAAAAAACTTTAGATGGTTGCACATATGTGTAATTATGAATTTTCCTAAGGTAAGACAAGGATAAATAAAAATATTATTTATTAGACTTTTTACCAATACATAATATTCATGATATTTATTTACACACATTTCTCTAATTTTTTAAAGCAAAGCTTCAAAGTCCGCATAAACATAGCAGAGAACGCATGCTTCATAGAAAAAAAAAAAAAAAAAAAAAAAAAACCTACTAGAAAGTAAATGTTGAAAATTCGACCTTATAAACCTGAAATAGAATGTATGCATTTTTTAAATTGTTTATATGGCTTAAAAATATTAGCAAAAAGCATTTTAAACCTTCTAGGCCTAATTAATTCTCATAAGAGAATTTTTTTTTTTTTTGCTTTATAAAAACACCAGTAAATTACCTGTAAATGTTATACATTTTTTTAAATGTGCTGAAGTGTGTAAATAGTAATAGATATTTACAAAAAATTGATAGGAAGTAAAATAAGTTAAAAAAAAAGAATATTAATAACAACATTAATGCTCGGCACTGTTTATAACAATGATATTTACCACTTTATAATTTAAATACCTCTCTCCTAAATAAATATTATACATTGTCAAATTTGGTAGTTTATTTTAGCAGAGGAGGCTTATTTAACTCTTAAAAAAAACATCAAGTATTTTATTTAATATGGGTTACACGGAAAGATATTATAATATTAAATGTTAAAAATTTACTAGTCATGTGTGTATTTTACTTTATCAGTCCCATTACAATGAAACTTCTTAATATTCATTAATATTATTAATGATTTTTCAATTCAAATCTCTCCTCTCCCTCGCCTGAAAGCCACTATTGGTGTCATCTTCGTTTCTAAACTGTAAAAAATACAACGAGAAAAGACAAAGGTGCATGCGTGCATGCAGGACACTAAAATTCCTTTAATATTTAATTTTAAATTTAAGGCATGGTAGATTGAAAAATAATTTAATAGAATGATTATGAATTTTAATTAACTAGTTGATATTTACAATAATAACATCAATTAAGGTCACTAATTTAACAATTTATATTTGTATTAAAGGGAATTATTTAGATTGATGTTAATTAATAAATTTACATGAATGGACTTTATTTATGTATGTATTATTTATGATATCTATGAAGTTCGTAATATGTCTATTGATTTGATTCTATATATTGTGTATATTTTCAGTGTAATACTTTAAAAAACAATCTATTTTAAGTATATTAATATTTGGAAAATTCCTAACATACCGGAATATCATTATGTNATACATAGCCAGAGCCTACTTCCTGTATTCAGCATACATACATTCATATTGTATATATATATATATATTGATGTTAATATGCGCGTACGTACAAAGGAAGTAAAACTTCAGCGCCACAATTCCCTAATGACATTGTTCAATGCTGAAACAATGGAGGTTAGATTATGTAATTTAGGAAACTCCAAGAGCCATTCCATCCTAAGACGGAAGGGGGGGTTTCAAGACGGGAATATCTGGTGGGGGATTTGGCTAAGAGGATGATCAGAGAATCTAAAGTGGAATCGGATTAAGCCTTTAACAAAAGGGATTTCAAGGTCTGCATGGAGGATATGATATGAAACATAATAAGGGTCGCTCATAACAGTTTGAAGGATCTTGCGTTGAGGAATATTGGATGGATTCATCACAGCGTGTTCAATTTGGCTCGGTACTGTTGTTTGCCTCGCGCCAGGACATGGCCTCCTGTTCGTGCCCCCTCCGTCGCGGGCGGCTTTCGACTGTCCACCTCCATATTTCGCGGCAAACGTTATGAATAATCTTCCTTCCTTTATCATCCGTTGCTGCATGTAAAAGGCATTAATGACGCTAATGGTTGGGAAGCCATTTAAAAAAAATAAATGTTGTCAGTAATTTTTATTACAGTAGAGAGTCTCGAACAGCTGTTTAGACGCCTTCGGTATTTACATTTGGTTCTCGTCCTGTATTGTATTTAGTTTCCAGGCCAGTACAGTCCATACGGGAGCCAAGGAATAGGAACCATGTTTGCAGGCTGTGTATGCAATTAGATTAGATCCCGATTGGTGTACTTAAGTAATGTATGTATGAGGTGAGCAGGCTACTGACAGAAATAGAAAAAGATTGTAAGACGACAACATATACCGCAGGAATTTGCAATATAGTCAAGAATTGTTCTTGAGTAATAACGACACAATCTGGCGAAAATAGAATCATGACCGATTCCACAACCTAACCAATAAGAGTAATAAGGAATTCCCTTACTCACCGCACATGAATCGTTTCTCTGCGACGAAACCGAGAGAGGAAAGTGGCGTAGGAATTCTTACGGGGGTGAAAATAAAATCCCAAGCAACAGTCAAAAGGAAATTAAAGCGGGCAGATATAATTGAAGTGCGCAGAGTGTCAAAGTTACTACCCCTTTTCTGCAATTTACTAAGGGGGCGTTGGAATTAATGGTGGCCTTGCTTCAGAATGTTACAACAGCATCTGTTACAACAATTAACACAATTTCCCCCAAGGGGGAGTTTTCGTGGGTTCTACCTTTTTTAATTTACATTTTCAGACGAGATTTGTGAAGTAGTACCATTCAATGTTGAAAGAATGATAAAAATTTCATCCAGTGGTACTAACAGTATTTATCCACCAAAAGAAATTCCTATGTCACGACAATGTACATAACAAAGGCAATAGGTCACTATTGGTATTTATTTAACTCTCAAATTCATATTTTATAAAACCCTATATCACTAATACTACTAATGTCGAAGAAATTACACTTGCTTTCGGCTTTACCTTCTGAACATCCTCCTCTCCTCACCTTCCGATTATTAAACCATTCTTGTAGCGTGCAAATGTGAAGGAAGCAATATAAGCTTAAAGGTTCATTTTTTCACTCCTACATACACTAATGTCCTGAAAACTGGGGTTTATACAGTTGAAAAAGGAATTTACAGTTAGATGCTTAAGCAAATTAAGTCCGCATTGAGTCAGCAAAGCAAGAAAGAGATAATAGAGAGGTTAAAAAAAATGATTTAACTTCTCAATATTATCTTTCATTAATTTTTATAAATGAGTTATTTTTTTCAAAGAACGTTTATGTTTTAGTTATGAAATTATTTATCTAATCACATTGCATTTGAGAAATAAATTGGACATAGGCAGAAAAAACAAAACCTTAGAAACTGGGGTTTCTAAGAAAAATCTTCGTGTCATGGCTGGGACAGTTAGATTTGTTCTTTTATCCCTCCTTGCAACCTTCTGAACTGTTACTCTGATCCTACATCTCATTTGTACCCTGTTTTTGACTCATATGTTTTTTCCTTTAAACAGATCTTTGCTCCCCATACAAGCTACTTTATAGGGGAGACACCCCCGTGCACACCAAGAAATAATTATTCTTGGCCTGAGATAAATTGACTTTGGATGCGCAGTTCAACTTCTTCACGAATGTACAACTTGAATCCCTTTAGACATCTGCAGATTAACAAATAATAAATTAATAATAATTTGTAATTATGTTGAATTTGAATAGATAAAATATAAATAACCATTTGGATAAAAGCTAAGGTTTTATCTCACTAAAAGTGAAATAGCTCACATTAGAAAATAAACTGACCATCTACAAGACCATAATACGACCAATCTGGACCTACGGTGCAGAACTCTGGAGTGCCGTTAAGCCTTCCAATATCCAACGAATACAATCCTTTGTTATAATATGGACAATTATTCTGATTATTATCAGAATAATTGTACATATTATGTGTCCAACTCTACCCTTCATCACGAATTTAATATTCCTTTCGTCCAAGATCTCATCTCCACCCGGTTCAAGCTCTTCCATAGTCAACTCCAATTTCATCCCAATCCGTATGACCAATCCCTGTCGTCGGACTCCGATCCTCACAATTCTCCTCGTTGACAAAAACGGAGATGGCCTCGCGACCTCCTAGACCTTAATGCGTAAATTCATTAGGAGTGGGGTCGATGGGCCCCTTCTTCCTTCAAAGAGATGACCATTTATTTATTTGTTGTTAATTTTATTTTTATTTTATTATTTTTTTTTCTTTTTTTTTATTTATAATACATATCATCAAATTACAAGATGTTAATTACATAACAGAATGTAATAAATGATGATTTACAAAAAAAAAAAAAAAAAAAAAAAAAAAAAAAAAAAAAAAAAAAAAAAAAAAAAAANAAAAATAGAAGAAAAAAAATTTGAAAAAATATACCATTCACCACCGTATGTAGATTTTAGATATACTTGTAATAAAATATCTACATACGGCGTTATAGGATTCTTTTGGCTCTGGACAGTTGCCGTGGAGTTGACGAGATAAGGCCCGAAGACTCTCCGACATGCCTCAAAGCTGATTCTCTCGAAGGAATCAAACTCAATCCCTCGACCTATCAGAGGGAGTCTCTCACTTCAAATCTGACCTATAAAAAGACCCATAGCCATGGGAATCAATAGCTCAGGTCGGAATCCCAATGGGACACTTACGTCATCTCTGACCTTTCCAGTCATTAGGGACCTGCCAGGATTCTCCTTTATCCGAGAGTACGACCTCCCACCGACTACCCCAAAATATCCCATAAACCGATAATCATAGCACCTTTTATTATTCGAAAATAAGTGGGGCATTATAGAAAACCTCGTTGGTTTCCACCGTAAATTTTATTAGATGTTGGTATTTGTTGCTCATAATATACGGAAATTTGTTAATACCATGAATAATGGGCAAATGTGAAAACCACTGGATATTTTTTTTAGAATTTCTTAAAAAAATTTTTTGTATCGTTCAAGTTGGAAGTGGAATCAATGCCCTTCTCTATTTAAGTGACATTTAATTTATTTTTATTTTATTTTATTATATTTTTATATATGTATANAATACATGTATAATTATATATATATATATATATATATATTAAATTATCATTCAAGCAAAATTTCGCTCCGGAGGGTCTTGAGAAAACACCTACATCTTCCCGCATACACATATACTTTTGATTTACATATTGTCTTTTGTGTAAGTTATTAAATTTTTAATTCAAGGCAAAATCAACTACTGTTTATTTTAAAGTGAATTTAAAGCATATAGTATAATAAATATGTCCTAAGTAATTAAAAAAATATATTAATAATCATGGCTAGCTCTTTATACTCGAATTTTGATAAATTTTGCAGAATATACGAAGACAATTCTTTAGTTAATAATGTTTTTGGGTAAAAGTTATAATAAGATATTAAGTAATTATCATTGTAATTGAGATGATTTTATAATGACTAGAAATATTACATATTTTCCATATTAGAATATATAAGGGGTTTCTGTGCACTTCGAAGTACATACACCAGAGTGTAGGAAAAAGTACGACAAGGGCATGCATTATCTTTATTTTGGCACACATAGGCTACTACTGGGTTTGGAAAATATTAATAAATAGCATTTATAAATATAAATTTTGTTGTGCTTTATTATCCCACGTAATTTTAAACAGTTAATGCGAGCGAATAGAATAAAACATCTATCTGTCCCAGCCAGGAATCGAACCTGGATCTCCTGCTTTCCGGCCCGGTATAATAACCATTGCACCAACGGGGCAAGCTAAATAACTTATTCAAAAGGAGAGTTTTTTTGACCGTAGATATTATTATTAGATGATTTTAGTTGGGGTTCGGTCAAGATAGATCCAAAAAAAAAATACAAATTAAAAAAAAATGTATTTTTTTGTTTCGGCTTACATTGTAAGCCATCTTCAGGGTTATCATGAAGACGAGAGATGACGTCCTGTCCCTAAGTTCACATTTCCAAGACTACCTGAAGATGGCTTACAATGTAAGCCGAAACGTTGGCAGATAATCTTTTTAAAAAAATACATTTTTAAATTTGTATTTTTTTTGGATCTACCTTGACCGATCCCCAACTAAAATCATCTAATGAATAACTTAATAAATTCCCAACAGACTGGTGAGTGTCTAACCTACGAGAAAGACGAATACATCGTATTAATTGTTAATTAATATTGAGCTTGTTTAAGAGATATAACTTGGAAATGCAATAATATCATAGTTGAAGAACAAACCAAGTACAAAATAATTGGTCGCTTTTTATTAAGATATATTTCTTGTGAAACCTTGTAAAATATTAAGATAACAATATAATTCCTTTAGAATTACGAACATGGTTAATATAGAAAATGAGAGACTTTTGTTAAATAGCATTATTAAGCTTCAATCAATGGGTAGTTCAAAAAAATTATGGGTTGATTCAAAAGTTTATAAGACAAGATTATTACGGTTAACTTTTCTATAATAGCTTCCTGATGAAGTGATGTAGCCATTTTAGAAGCCCCATCTATAACACAATAAAAAATCCATTTCGCAACGGGCTTTTGCTTTCTTCTGAGTCTGAAGTGGAGGAAATTACCGGGAAAATAGATAGGTATTGGTGCGAGTCGGTAAGGGGGAGGGGACATATCGGTGAGGGAAATCAAAAGTGTGGTAGACGGCGGAGGGGGTGGGGGTGGGGGGTGATAAACGGTTTTGAGGAAGTGGCGAGGAGAGGGGTGTCTGGGGAGAGGTCGGTTCTGTCTCCCAGGGGAACCCCCCCGAGAGCCGGTATCACTCTTCTATTTCAACTCTCCTCCCTCCTTATCGCTCTTTCTCTCTCTCTCTCTCCCGCTCGTATCTTTTTGAAAAATTTCAAATTTCAATCTGCCAATCCTACGTAGGAAAAACTAAACATTCGGTCTATTAAAAATTACACACATGTAGTAGTAGTAGTAGCTCCAGCCGGGTAACTAAGCATACATCCCTACAACTTTAAGGTAATTTCTAATTTTTAGCAGTTTTCCCTGAAGGAGATCCAGTTTTAAACTTATCAACTTCTGTGTTTGCTCAGGCGTCATTTAGCTTTTGAAATTAAATAAAGAGAAAGCGCACCCACCCGAAAAGTGAGGGACCCGGGTTCGATTCCCGGCTGAGGTAGGGAGTTTTTTTTCTGGCTCCCTGTACGATTCAAATTACTAATGAAATGTGGAAAGAAGGATGTACGTAAAAAGTATGACTACAAAGCTTTGGTTTAGTTTTGTTGGGAAAAAAAGAGTGTTTGAAAACATTTAAAATTCGTTATTACATTCGTAAATTTCTTACAAATCTAGCATTTTTCAAAGAACATAAATGTTAAAAAATTTAATTCTAGTAGTAGTAGATCATAATGGAGGGCAATCAACTTCTAGGTTGAAATTGCCCTATAAATACCCTTTAATATATTTACTATAAATTAGTTAATAAAAGACAGGAATCAGGATTATTTCGACCACTATAACAACCTTAATTATTGGATTAATTGATACAATTTTTTCAAAAACATTATTGTAATATATTTCTCTACAACACTCCATTAAATAGCTAGTAATAATTTACCAAATAACTCCCAGCAATCTGCTATAACATTTTGTTAACATATTATGTTATAAATAATAACAAGTACACATGTGTGTGTTTAAGTTCTTAAGCAACCGAAATTTTTAAAGCAACGAAATCAAACTGCAGTATTTAAGCTTATTTTTGCAAAACGTCGGTTAAGTTCATTAATGGATTAAATCAGTCGACGAGTAGAAAGTGTTAAGGAAGAGACTAAATTGAAAAATATCTGCGTTATTATTTGATGATTTTAGTTGGGGTTTGGTCCAGGTAGATCCAAAAAAAAAAAAAATACAAATTTGAAAAAAGTGTATTTTTTTGTAAGCCATCTTCAGGGCTGTAGAAATACAATGTCATGAGAATACAATAATATAATACAGAATTGCCATAATGAAAAGGGATATCAAAAGTATGAATGTAGAAAGCTATGTAAGAGAATTTAAAAAAACATGCAGACAACAACTTACTTGAAAAATAATCGAATAACATTAAAACAGTAATTTGTCACACCTGCCAATCATGAAGACGAGAGAGGACGTCCTGTCCCTAAGTTCACATTTCCATGACTGAGGAGAAATATAATTTTTCAGAAACAAAACGTGGGAGGTACAAGGATTGGGGGAAGGTAAGAGGCGGAAGGTACAAAGAGAAAGCAGCCTGTTTCAAGAGAGGGCAATAAAAAGGACAAAGGAAAAATGGAAGGGTATTATTGGGAATAGGTAACTTTGTAACTGGGATCTACCTTGACCGAACCACAACAAACAAAACAACATCTAATAATAATATCTACGGTCAAAAAAACTTTCCTTTTAAATATCTCCGTTATTTTATACTAAGGGAAAATGCATATAACACAATAGGTGTAAAATTTAATTTTTTATTGTTTTTGATCGATGAAAACTTAACCAAAAACGCTTGAAATTTTTTTTTACAAATGTACTTCCGAACATTCTACGGCATGTTTTATTGATCACATCTTTTACAAATCTTGTTCTCTACAGCTTATAAATGAAATAATTTCATATAATATTATTTACCCCATCATTAATGAAACATGCTACATTTTTGTAACACAGCCCCAGAAGAGTAGATTTTTTAGTGGGTTTAAGCTAAAAAGCATATATATGTTACGCACAGAATTACATGTAAGTCTTTTAGCACTGTAGCATCAGTAATCTTCTAAATAAAAGTATAAGTTTAATATTTCAGCTTCATTCCGTAAAACCACTAGATAAGTCTGTTAAAGACTCAATTCCGAAGGGCCGCCATATGTATCGAACTTTTGATACAAAGTGATCATATACATTTTGATAATAGCCGGAAGCCGTGATTATAATCCCGATCCGCCCATTACATTTAGGGGAAACATGGGTTACAAAACCTTGCACCTTGTATGCCAGTCATGCACACGAACCACTACCCCAAGAACGAGCCGTTGCACACACGCGCGCGCACACACACACACACGCACGCACACACACACACATATGTAAATGTGTGAGTGTGTAAAAGTAAAATGTACAAGTTGTTTAATGAGTGATTAACTGAAAGGAACAATAATGAAACAAATGGGGAAAGTTGAATCTAAAAATATTTTCCAAAAGCAGACAAACAAAGCCACAGTTATCCCCCCTCCCTTCCAACCCCCAGTACAGAAGGCGGAAGGCTGTATGGGGGCTGTTCTCCCCCTTCACCCAACAAAACACCCTCCTGTCATGCTCCGTATTAATTTTGCTCAGGGGAGAGCTCCACCACCAACCAGCCGCAGACCTTTCCCCAACCCTAGAGACAAGATCCCTCAACCTCAACCACCATTTCTTTCTTTAATTTAAACATTTTATACATCAGTCATGTAAATGCCTTATATTCAACTTTGCCCATATATAAATTAGATAAGTATAAATTATGAAGAACATAGTAAAGTTAATTATTGATGCATATTACACAATTTTCAATTAAGTAGTTATGTTATTCATCATAGTGAGAAAATGATCCAATACAATAAATCGAAAAAAATAAAATATTAAAATTTCTTAATAGTAAAATAATGATTTTATATTAATTTTTTCAACGAATTTTTTTGCACGGTNATCTTTTGCTGGACCAGAGGATTTTTCATCAACACCCGGGAACACCCAGCAGTAATTGAGTACCTTCTCGAGTGTGTCGTGGGTCAAGAATAAATATACCGATAACATGTGGCCTTTATTTTTAGTAAAATAATGATTTTATATTAATTTTTTCAACGAATTTTTTTGCACGGTTATTACGTAAAAAGGGTCACAACGAAAGAATATATAAATGTCTCTGATATGATAATAAACCTTTTAAAACATAAAATTTCTTCCTTTTTTTTCTTTAAAAGTCACATAACATTCAATTATTGTCAACATAAGTTATACTACATTTTTACTTGTGATAAAAGTGTGATGATTGTACATAAACATAAATAAATATAAGTAATATTTAGTTATAAATGTGTTTAATATTCCTATTGTATAATATAATAAGTTACTTCATATAAGATATATAATGTTGTTTGATATGGTTTTGTGTATGTATCGGTTTTTCTGTGTGTGGGTTTTTTAACACTTTTCTTGAAGTAGTAAAGTACTGATTGACATTACACACACAGACACACACTAATACATATATAT
>KZ808277.1:4131-21700 GCA_000696205.2 Oncopeltus fasciatus
TAGCCTGGCCAGTTGAGACCAAAACAACCTAAAAACCCCATGCATTGAATAATATAAAGCAAAAAACTATAATATCATGTTTGAAGAAATGTATTTTTTACAGAATTAAATTATGTTTCTATTTGGCCAAACCACAAATAACACAAACATTAATTTTTAGTAGTGGTGTATTATCCCACGTAAATTTTAAACAATTAAAGAAAGGAAATAGAATAAAAAGTCTATCTGTCCCAGCCAGGATTTGAATCTTGATCTCCTGCTTTCCAATGGAAGCAAACCGGCCCGATAAGCTGGAGATCCAGGTTCGAGTCCTGGCTGGGACAGATAGATTTTTATTCTCTTCCCTCTCATTAATTATTCATAAATAAAATAGTTTCTTTTCATTACAGCATATCAGAAAGTAGAGTATTTGTAATTCAATGAAAAATTTCTTTATTAAAAAAATATACCTAAAGAAAACAATATAAAACGAGCTAAATTTAATTGAAAAAAATAAATTCAGTTCTCAGTTGATTTTATTAGGATTTATGAATTAATTACGAGTATGCAAGCAAAACCGGATATGTTAGAATTTAAATACAAATAAACATGGTGTGGAAAATAGTGATAATTCATAAAAATTATATGGCCATCAGCAAAAGAAAAAAACAAAGTCTTCATCTTTAAAGAATGTAATTATTTCTTCACAACTTGTAAAATAAAGAAATTCAATTTAATGAACTTAATATCAAGTAATGGGAAATTAAAGGACAGTTTAAAAGTTTTCTTTCTGGAAAGTTTTTATCACCTGTAGAAGTTTTAAGTGCCTTTATCTTCTTCGTAGTGGTTCCTTCTTCCTATAATTCGCTTCTTTTGAATTGATTAAATAAATCTGAAAATTAAACTTAAAGAGCTAATTTAAAAAAAAAAAAATAGCCAGAGAGAAGAAAATAGTCAATTGAATTCTCTAAGTTTCACTTGCAATAGTGTTTTGTTACCAAAGTCAAATAATTAAAAAAAAGGTGATATATAATATAAGCCATAATATAATAATTATTATTAATTATTCCTAAGGTAATTAGTTAGTTTCATGAAAAGACAGGGTATTTTAGTACTTTGATCAGGTATCAGGTCGTTCGAAAAAAAAAATACCTTTTGCAGCTATTGGACTTACTCTATTTGCTATAGTAAAAAACAAATTGAATTGAACAATGAAAATAATTTATTTAAGGGTGTTTTTTAGGTGAATAATTTATAAATTCTGTTCAGGATCAGGAAAATTAGAAAAATACCATTTATTCCAAATTTTTAAATCAATCAGCATTGTATATTTTAAGGAAAAAATATATGAAATTAAGCATTAATACACATTAAATATAAATCTACTGCTGAAAGAAATAGTTTCATATTTACGTGAACGAGAACCCAACACACTATAATTATTAATTTTATAATATTGTTTTAGTTGTGGTATTTAATCCCACATTAATTTTATGCAATAAATGGAGGGGAATAGAATAAAAAATCCTACTACCTCAGCCGGGACCTGAAACCCAGGTTCGAGCAGAGGTAGTAATATTTTTAATCTCTACCTCTATAGGGACTGCGGGGAATATAATGAATTATCTGGCTAGCCTCGGTGGTGTAAATGATAGCATGCCAGTCTTAAAATCAGTTGATCCGGGTTCGAGACTCGGCTGAGGTTGTAAGACTTTTTACTTTATTCCCTTGCATTTATTGTATATAATTATTAATGAGCTGTAGATATTGAGAGATAGAATGAAGAGATGATGAATTTTTAATAAATAGAGAAAAAGAGGGTGCAAATGCGAAGAAAAAATGAAAGGGTTAGAAATTATACTTTAAATCGTTTTGAATATGAATCAATGTACATATAAAATTAAGATAAATAACATAAATAATAAAAGTGATAGATACGCAGAAACATTATGTGAATTTTTTATCTAACTCAAGTTGACTTACATACTTAAGAGTCTTACTTATTTTTTGAGTCCAGAAAAAGGGACAGGAGTTCAGTATCTATTGTGTAAGAAAATTGTAAAAAAAATATAGAATTATTATGTGCAGGATTATGCACATTTTAACCAATTGTATTATGGACTGTAAAACGTAGAATTAGACATGGATCAGGTATGATTTTAACCTATGCAATATTGATAAAATTTGATGTTAGTGAGTACGAATCTAGATGTCATTGGGCTCATTTCAAATGATAATGACAAAATGTTGTTATTTAGACGGAATATTAAATTAAAAAATTCTGAATAAATAAAAAACCATTACCATGCGTTATATTAGCTTGAAGATATATATTTCCTGGGCATTTAAATTTTTCTTTAAAATGATTATAGGAAAATGGATTATTCATATGAATTAATTAAATCAAAAATAATTTCATTCACCTAAATAAATAAAAAATAAAATTTTGTATTTATCCCTGGTCTATAAAAGTGGGGAAAAAATGGTTTATGGCCTTCTCCAATGCACCTCTAAGATTTTGTCATAAAAACTCACATGTTACAAGTTTTATTGTGACAAAACTAACCGTAAGGTATATGCCTTACGTGATCAAATCTGAGCATAAAAAACTATTTTATTTTATATCCTTTTTTTGAATACCCCTAAATATTTTTCTTATGTGATTATTATCAAATATGCATTAATTTAAGGGTTTGAAATAAGAAAGTAAAACGCCTAATTTGGTTTTTATATTTTTAAAATAATTGGACACGCCTGAAATACGGAATTACATTTATATATTTCTTATTGTTTTTTTTACGTTAATAAAATTTTATAAAATAACATTTATAAAATTCTTTAAATACTTCATTGGCAAATAATAACGAAGATATTAAGATTATTATTTTGAGGTCTTCCTCAATAACCATGCTCGGTTTCATTCATAACAAAATCAGTAAGCGGTTTGAAATAAAAATGAACATTTTGCCTTAATACCGAAATTAGTTGCATGATTTAAAAAAAAATATGGACACATAATGAGAAATATATATAGATGCATAAATGACTTTTAAAGCGCCAAATTTTAGCTTCTAATAGTAAGTTAGAACAAAATTTTTGATATTTTTACACCCACTTTTTCGATCTTACGTGAATAGCCCATCTTACTAACTGATGCATAAACAAAAAATATCGTAGCTCTGTATTTTCAAGAGTCGAAGAATCAAGAGAAGTGGGAGATTTTAGAAGTTTTTAAAGGGAACAATGGTAAATGCAATTTGACGTTATATTCATGATTCTAACTGGCAAAATATATAATTGTAAATATATAATATATATACAATACATCATTTATTTCATATATTATTTTCAAATCATCTATTGAATACTTCATATAGACAATATTAAAGTATTGTATATATGATTATCTAATGTAAACTGTTATACATTTTATCGACAATAAGTTTGTGCAATACGTTCTGAGCGGATTTCCTATGCTCTTGATTAATAATATAATAAAACTTTATTATTAATTACTTTCTACATGTTTTTTGTATCTAGTAATGTGCTGGTTAATATTCACAGCATAAAGTAATTTTTAAAAAAAATAAGAAAGAACTTAGAGTGTACTTCACTTGATGGAGAAGCTGCCCAATGGCAAAACTCCTAAATCTCTATTTAAAATACACAGGTTGTTTTTTTCCCTTCATATTATTATTTTTTTTTTTTGTGAAGTGTTGGCAATGAGAAGGTCACGAGGCCATTTCCTGTTCAGGCGACGTGGTGGATTATCAGGATGGGTAATACTGGATAGAGTTTTGGCTAAAGGATTGGGATGCATGGAAAGGCCAGAGTGGAATTTGTTGAAAGTGGTTGTAATGACGTCTTTAACTAAAGGGACATAAAGGTCTTTGTGGAGTAAAGAGTATGCGACGTAATAAGATGCATCAACTATGATTCTGAGGATTTTGGATTGAAAGGACTGTATTCTTTGGATGTTAGATGGTTTAGCAGTTCCCCACAGTTCGACTCCATAAGTCCAGATAGGTCTCAGCAGTGTCTCGTAAAGAGTTAGTTTGTTGGTCACAGTTAAGGTTGACTTGCGGCTTAGTAGCTTGTAAAGTTATCCAAGTCTCCCCTTTAGTTCCTGTCTTTTGATTTTTGTGTGTGTGTTCCATGTTAGTCGAGAGTCAAGATGAAAGCCTAGGTACCTGACGCAATCGTCAGTTGGTATAGGGATGTCTTTAAGTAAATTCTGCCAGGCTGTTTTTTTCTTTGCGTGATTGTAAAATGACAGAATTTTCCTTCGTTGGCCTTAATGCGCAGGCGCTGGCACCAACGTCCATCAGATGCCGTCGGAGATTTCGGCTTGCAGTGAGTCAGCACCGGTAGAAAGGATTGCTTGGTCATCTGCAAAGGTTGATTTACACTTGAAACATTATGCGGGTAATTGTATACCGCCATATGCCGCTTGATGTTGTCGAAGGCAACCAAATGCCACAAGGGATGTGTGATTACTTTTGAAAGAGATTCCTCCCTCTTTGAAGGTAAAGCTGTTTTTGTAAGGGCGAATCAGGGCAGTCAAGATGTTTTTCTGCAGCGTAATCACAATGGTTGCCCTCAAAGAATTCCCTCTTGTTTCGGGGTAAGAGCAAGTGGGCTGTAGCTACATTATGCAGTGGCGATGGGGTAATAATTGATGCGCCCAGTTTCCGATGTACAGGTCATGGAAGAAGGCCCCATGAAGAATGTAAACAGTTTGGAGACTCACTCTCAGAAGACTACTGAAGTATTAAAAGAGGTCTGACCACAGTAATCTATATATTCCAGAAATATATTTTTTTTTCCTTCAAAATATTTTCTCTCCAACCCTATTATTGTATAAAGTATTTCCAGAAAATAATTTTTCCAATATTTATATATCAGATAACCTCTTTTTGGATGAGGTAGTTAGAAATTTCATTGATTCCGATGAAATTTCTAACTACACTTTCATTCTACACTTAGACCATGGAATTTCCACTCTTGCACCGATCAGACAAAATATTCCCTTAGGATTTTTATGGTGATTCACATTTCTATAAATACTAGATGGAGGGGGATACCCATCGGAAACAAAATTTGTAGGAGTCAATCACTGGGCATAATTAGATTAGCTACATTATTAGAGAGTTAGAAATCATATTTCGTCAGAAAAGCAGTAAAAAATATAACTTATACAATATAAAATTTGAAATTAGCATTAGTTTGTTTATTGGACCGGTCTTGTAAGGTAATGTATACCAGAAAAAAAAAAGAAGGTTTTTCCCATGGGAAATATCGTCTTATTCCTTCATCTTCTACTTATATTATTACATGTATAATTTAGAATAGTATTTAGAAAGGATAGAATCATAGTTTTTATTAAAGTTGAATATGAGCTTTTGCAATAAACAAAGACTCGCCCAGTTGACCTGGCGATAAGGGAAGACAAAAAACCTGCTTTTCCAGGACGGATAATAGCTTGTCTTCGGCGTTGGGGGGTGGGGAGGGGAGGGAATGTCAAAACAAAGTTTAAATAAGAGCAGGTTATACTTTTTAAGTCTTAGTTTTAGTTTGCTAGAATTATATATATATATATATATATATATATATATATATATATATATATATATATATATATATATATATATATATATATATATATATATATATATATATATATATATATATATATATATATATATATATATATATATATATATATATATATATATATATATATATATATATATATATATATATATATATATATATATATATATATATATATATATATATATATATATATATATATATATATATATATATATATATATATATATATATATATATATATATATATATATATATATATATATATATATATATATATATATATATATATATATATATATATATATATATATATATATATATATATATATATATATATATATATATATATATATATATATATATATATATATATATATATATATATATATATATATATATATATATATATATATATATATATATATATATATATATATATATATATATATATATATATATATATATATATATATATATATATATATATATATATATATATATATATATATATATATATATATATATATATATATATATATATATATATATATATATATATATATATATATATATATATATATATATATATATATATATATATATATATATATATATATATATATATATATATATATATATATATATATATATATATATATATATATATATATATATATATATATATATATATATATATATATATATATATATATATATATATATATATATATATATATATATATATATATATATATATATATATATATATATATATATATATATATATATATATATATATATATATATATATATATATATATATATATATATATATATATATATATATATATATATATATATATATATATATATATATATATATATATATATATATATATATATATATATATATATATATATATATATATATATATATATATATATATATATATATATATATATATATATATATATATATATATATATATATATATATATATATATATATATATATATATATATATATATATATATATATATATATATATATATATATATATATATATATATATATATATATATATATATATATATATATATATATATATATATATATATATATATATATATATATATATATATATATATATATATATATATATATATATATATATATATATATATATATATATATATATATATATATATATATATATATATATATATATATATATATATATATATATATATATATATATATATATATATATATANAATATATTTTGTTTTAATGAAATTTGAAACAATTTTGTAGCTTTTATTTAAAATTTCGTAATACCCCCTCCCTCCCTCCCCGATAAAATTCAGTTAATCTCTCACACGAGAAGTTGAGAATCCGACGCAGGATATTAAGGGTGTCATCCATTCCACTTCCACCCTAGGAGATTAGGGTTGGATGGGGTAGGTGTCCAAGATTCCCAGGGGTACTTTATTCCATCCTTAGTCTTCCTCCCAGGAGATGAATGTGTCCTGCGAGAGGTCCTGAGTTTTCATTTTTCTCTCTCTTTATCCTGAGTCCTTATCTCAGCTTGTGATTAGCAGTACAGTGTAGTAGCCGCTGGGCTGAGAAACGCAATGAACAGAAGTGGTTGCATGTTCATGCAGACTAGTGGCAACTAAATGATTCCTACGCACTAAGAAAATGCGATGTTAATGTTACTAAGGAATTGTGATACATTACGAACTAATACATTACTCTATGTATTTTGTATGCCTCGTACCATACTGAAGTTGAGGAAAATATAGTGATCGGAAAATGAATCACTGTCTCATGATGATATATATATGTTTGTATGTGTATTTAAAAAAAATGGAAAGACTTTGGAATTTTGTGCTTCACGTAAACCTTTAGAAGAGTTCATTATTTTCTAAGACAGGGGTAGGGTAGTTTTTTGAGGAAAACAAAAATTTGAAATCATTATATCTTGATTAATTGAATGTTACAAAAATTAATATAGCATAATTAGTGTGAAAATTAACCAGAAAATGCACTGATGAAAAAAAATTACTTAATAACGTAAATAAGACAGCTTTATGGAGATTATCCTATATTGAATATTACTCTTCAATGGGCGAAATATATTAGGAGAGAAAGCGCTCAGCTGTCTTATATACTCTCGTTAACATCTCCCTTAATAATCCTTTTCTCTAAAAATTATATTGCACGTAAAGGTTAGGAAATTGCAACTCATTTTTGGTAAATTAAATAAGAAATCTCGATTTATTGCTTTTCAATTATCATATTTCATCTAAAAATTGAAGTGCTTTCTTCTGCACAAACACCGAACAGACAACAATGTTAATAGCTTGATTTTTTTAAGGATAAATCCGCTAAACTAGTAATGATTTTTAATAAGACTATCCTTAAGCCTACTGTCATATTTTTATGATATTATAGTGATTGATGACAGAAAACAATAAATTAAAACTTCATTTTCATGATGAAAATATCATATGAGCTACAAGTATTTTTTAAAATTAACTATTNATACATGAATGGATTTCCGTTGGACCGGGTCCAACATAGCCAGCCCCGAGCTTCAGGAGCCCACAGCTTCGGCGGAAAAAGAGGATAGCTCCTCCTTTCCCAAAGAGGATCCTTCAAGTGAGAAGTGGAGGGAGGCGTTTCGGACAGGATAATCTCCCAGGGGGGGGGGAGGGGGGAGACCCCGAGATGAATGTGGTTCCTTATCCTGTGAGGCCTATTCCGGCCCATTCTGAGGCAAGGAATCCCTTATCTCGGCTAGGTATGTAGCCATACTCCATCATACTCTGGACGTACTTCGGCCTCTATTGTATCTTATCTCTTGAAATATCCATTCCTATTAGCATATCTTTATTTCGGGTAATCATAGTAAGTTTTTCATATTTCTCTTTAACGGTAGGTAACAATTAAATGGAATATGCAGCACATATACCTAGAAGCGAAAAAATTATATCACATTAAAAACAATTAATGAGAGGGAATAGAAAATAAACAACTATCTGTCCCAGCCAGGAATCGAACCTGGATCTCCTGCTATCCGGGCCGGTGTACTTTCCAGTTATACTACCAGGACGAGCTAGTTGTCTTATTCAATTCCCTCTACACTAGCAAGAGTCTAACCCACGGAAAAGCGAGNCATATTTCTCTTTAAGGGTAGGTAACAATTAAATGGAATATGCAGCACATATACCTAGAAGCGAAAAAATTATATCACATTAATTCACTTGCATTTCAATTATTTTTTATTGGTTGCCACCCCATTAATAAAATAGTTTGTGTTAAGTGTTGTGAAATATATATCAGTTACTGTAATATGTTTTTTCTTGTCAGAGTTCGGTCAAGGTTCTATCTAAAAAAAAAAATACAAATAAATAAAATGTGTATTTATAAATTATCAGCCAACGTTTCGGCTTCACAGTCTTGAAAATTTGATCTATAATACACGATGTTCCCTCTCGCCTTTATGATAGTCCTAAAGATGGCCTACTTATAATTTAAAAAATACACATTATTAAATAGCAATTTTTGGATCTACCCTGACCGAACCCCCCAAAAAAACAACATAAAAACATAATAATAATATTTACGGTAAAAAAAAAAACTATCCAATTGAACATATAAGGTTTACGTTATCGAAATATAATATATATTCTAAGGATAGTCCAAAACCTAGAACTTTGGAATACTTTGTGTGTGAAATCATGAAACTGTACCGATCTTGACTCGTTTTCTGTTGACCTCTGATTCAACCACTTAAGGTCATGGAGGGAAGAGCT
This sequence comes from Oncopeltus fasciatus, assembly GCA_000696205.2. Taxonomy (NCBI): domain Eukaryota; kingdom Metazoa; phylum Arthropoda; class Insecta; order Hemiptera; family Lygaeidae; genus Oncopeltus; species Oncopeltus fasciatus. The sequence continues at coordinate 13,549 of KZ808277.1, forward strand.
ATCTACAGGTTACCACCCTATTCTAAATATCCACGGCTCAGGAAAAAATATTGTTTTTTTTTTTAAAAAAAAGCTTGCCCTGGCGCGGGATTTGAACCAGGAGCGCCAAGATTGTGAGACCCAAACGGAACATCTGAGCTACTTTGGCGCCCCTGCCTTTCACTTAAATATTTAAACGTTAATCAGTTACTTTACTAAAAAAATCAATTTTCTCATTAAAACACACACACACACACATATATATCCTGTTGAATGTCATGTTAATTTTTATTTTCAGAAAATGACCATAGTGGAAAATACGTCATAGCTAACGTCCATGATTATTTAACATCTAAAATTAACGATACCAATAGTACACATAGTACACTATGAAATTTATCTTAAGAAGCATTATAAAATTGAAGAAATGAAAGTCATTTGCTTACTCATAGTAATAGAGAAAAAATAAAATTCAATTATATTTAATTGATTTCAATAAAATTATGCTGCAAAAAGTAAAACTTTATATAAAATAAGAGTCATAATATATTATAACAGAAAGCATGTGTTATTAGTTACATCTTTCTAGATAAAATCAGTTGTAAAAACAATGATTAAGTTTTGATCCTAAAGCACTAAATTTAATAAAACTGTTGTTTTTTTAAAAATTGTGATAAAAAAAAAACCTAAGCACATAGAGCACAAAATAACATAAAAGTATAATGACATAACCGTCAAATATGTAATTTACTGAAAACACTATTCGTTCAAATTATTATTTATACTTAATCAGAGTGACTAAACAATTTTATTAAGTAAGTTTAATTTAAAAGATGTGAGTTTATGAGTAGTTTTAATATTTGTTACATAGTGAAGTAGGTAGTATCGTAACTATTGTTTTGTTTATTAACTCTCTAAAAAATTTCAATGAATTTGAGCAATAAAGGTTTTTAATAAATTGAAAAAAATTATATATATATGTGTGTGTGTGTGTGTGTGTGTTATTATTATATTGCAACTTGTTTAATCCTGTGAAAAAACTTATTTTATACTCGTGATTTGTTCTAATACTAGAATAAATATACTTTAAGGTATAGTGTTTTATATTGATGTCCATTAATATATTTATCCTGGCAGTATATGGGTACATGAACAATAGAAATTGATTAAGTATGACATAGTGATTCAGGTTTGAAATTTCAGAAATTGTACCGTAAACCGCACAGGAAATAACATTTAGGGAAAAAAATTTAATTTCCAGCAGACAGATATATTTTTCTTTGACATTGTGTAGGGGTAGTAGGCCTCCCCTAAATGTATCTGAAGGGGATTGTGATTAGGGACCGGGAGTGGATGAGCCCGAGGGTGGTGTACTGAAATAGCTCTGGCTACCACAAAGGCCTCGAGGACAGTATTCCTCGGCATCTCTCACTCTTCCCCCACCACCGCCATTCTCCCTCGTCCTCGTCCTTCCTTTCCCAATCTCTCTCTCTCTCTCTCTCTCTCTCTCTCATTTCTCTCCAAAACGAGTCATTCTTCTCCCTTACTCTTCCTTTATCTCACTATACATACTATAAACAAAGTGTTTTATACTGTTCAGTATCCAACTTCTTTCATCTCTCGTTCTTCTTCACCCTCTCCCTTTGTTTTCTCTCCTTCCTCCGCAGTTCCCCTCCTTAACCTCATAACTCCTTGCCGACTCTTCTTTCTTACTTTTACTCTTTCTCACTAAACATCAAGTGTCTCCTTTCAGTATCCAACTTCTTTCATCTCTCGTTCTTCTTCACCCTCTCTCTTTGCTTTCTCTCGTTCCTCCGCAGTTCCCGTCCTTAACCTTATACCTCCTTGCTGACTCTTTCTCACTATACATCAAGTGTCTCCTCTCAGTATCCAACTTCTTTCATCTCTCGTTTTTTTATACCCTCTCTCATTGTCTTCTCTCGTTCCTCCGCAGTCCCCCTCCTTAACCTCATACCTACTTACCTACTCTTCTTTCTTACTTTTACTCTTTCTCACTATACACCAAGTGTCTCCTTTCAGTATCTAACTTCTTATAGCTTTCACTCCTCTTCACCCTCCTCTTTTGTTTTCTCTCCTTCCTCCGCAGTAGCCTTGCTTAACCTTACACCTCCTTGCTGACTCATCTTCCTTACTTTTACTCTCTCTCACTATACATCAAGTGTCTCCTTTCAATATCCAACTTATTCCATCTCTCGATCTTCATCACCCCCCCTTTTTGTCCTTCTTCCGCAGTCCCCCTGCTTAACATCACACCTCCTTGCCGAATCTTCTTCTTTATTTTTACTCTTTCTCACTACACATCAAGTGTCTTTTTTCAGTATCCAACTTCTTTCATCTCTCAATCTTCTTCACCCTCTCTCTTTGTTTTCTCTCGTTCCTCCGCAGTTCCTGTCCTTAACCTCATACCTCCTTACCTAATCTTCTTCCTTACTTTTACTCTTTCTCACTAAACATCAAGTGTCTCCTTTCAGTATCCAACTTCTTATAGCTTTTACTCCTCTTCACCCTCCTCTTTTGTTTTCTCTCCTTCCTCCGCAGTAGCCTTGCTTAACCTTAACCTTAACCTTGTTGGGGTTCTGTTAAGGTTGAGCATCCACTCAAACTCTCTACTAATAATCTCTCTCCACTTGCTCTTCTCCGCCCTCCCTCCTTATTTCTCTTTTGTATTGTACAGCTCACTTTCATGTTTTTCTAACAATATTGTTCTCTTTACTTTCTTCTCTCAGTTTCTTTTCAACTTATTTTTCTCTTTCACATATTTTTCTCACAAATGCTATCACTCTAATCTTTCTGTTTCGTGTGTTTATGTCTCATTAGATTTCTTTATACCCCTTGGTATAACTCTCCTTCATATCTACAATCCTTCATGTCTACAATCCGTCCTAATTTATTTTTATTGTTCCTCGTACTTTGTCGTCACATTCACTACCTCTTCCTTTTCTCTTTACCCGATACTCTTTAATCCACGTTAATTCTATGCAATAAATGCAAGGGAATAGAAAAAAAAATCTTACTACCTCAGCCCAGACTCGAACCTAGGTCTCCTGCTTTCCAGGCAGTTGAGCTAAACATTGCACCACAGAGGCTAGCTAGATAAGTACTTTTAACCTCGCACTTTACGCCGAGTCTTATCCTCGAGTAAGACGAATACATTGTCTTATTTTCGTTGTACCTAACATTGTCGGCTATTTGTTAGACTCTCGTTTTTTTCTTATATTTTTTATTTGAAATACAGATTGTAGTTGTGGTATTTAATCCCACGTTAATTTTATAGAATAAATGCAAGGGAATAGAATTAAAAATTCTCACAATTTCACATATAATATTTTATATAACATTATGGTTTCAAGAAATACCAATGGGTGAAATTAATTGATTTTTGAAACTTAAAGAATTTAGCTTTGAAAAATACAAAAAGTCCGTGGAAAACAGAAAAGACTTCTAGTTTCGTGTAACTATCTCAAATGTTACTTAAATAATTAGAAGAATACCATGGAAAAATGTTTTTTCTATTTTATTTAAATTAGGCAATAATAGTATATGTCGCAAAACCTTTGGAAAAAATATAGAGCTATATATAGAGCTACTTAAACATTATAAGCAAGACCGGGTCCATGTATTATTATTAACAAGATGGGTTCGGAATGTATTGGAGTTAAATTAACATTAATATATTACTGGAGTTAAAAACCAAAGCTGACTCGCCAAGTTCCTGAGGGATGTACATAGAATAGAATATAATTTCTCTCACTTAAATCAGCTGACTATGCATGGATTCATTTTGAAAGGGCTTACTAATTACAAGCATTGTGCATACTCAATGTGCATACACAGGCGTTTCAGGTTCAATTAACGCTGCTTTAGTTGCAGACAGATATTCACGAGGGCTTCAGCAGGATCTCTAAGTCTCAAAGTTTATATCCGAAGAGCTCATCATAGCTTTTACAGATTAGTGGACCCTGCAAAACGCATAACTCATTTGGAATGTACTTTAAATGTCAGAAAGTAAATTGCAGATTGTCCATATTCCTAGCAGGGGTTAAACGAATGTTATTATCAATTATACAACTCAACAATAAAGTATTTTATTTTATTTCATTTGTATTTCACATCTGAAACAAGAAACAGGATTAAAGGTTTTTTTGTTCAGATGATATTGAAATATATACAATTATCTCAAGAAGCATGGGCATTTATGTAAATATTTGGCAAGAAATAAATAGATTAACAGATAAAAAACTTAAAAGCTGAATTTTGACAGGAATAGTATAGAATTTTACGGAATTACTCAATAAAATTTTATCATATCTACGGGTATTATATCAATCAATGGGTATTATTTAAATATGAATTATATCAATGGCTATTATTTAAATATGAATTATATCAATGGCTATTATATCTATGAGTATTATATTATTGCGTATTATACAAATTTGTATATCAATGGGCATTATATCAATGGATTAGGTTTTACACCAATAAGTATTAATTAATTTAAAGAGAGTTCACAAAATTTTTTACTATTCCTGTATCTCTCTTTTGTACAATACATCTCACTCTCGTGTTTATCATACTAATTCTGTCCCTTCCTTTTCTTCTTTCATTTTCTTTACAATTCTATATTCTTAATCTGCCTTTTTTTTCTCGACCGACTATTACTGTTATTTATGCATGATATGTTAAATAAAAATATTGGAATTTTGTTTTTTACTAGGAAAATACTGTTTGGCAAAATCATAATAACAATTAGTAGTAGACGAATTTACATATATTATTTCTGGATATTTAGAAGAAATTGTATCTTATCTTCTGCTGGGAGTGAAGTTCATTATTTAGTTACTAAAAGAATCACAGACAAATTTAAAGTTTTTATTTGGGCTTAAACCATTATGGTTGTCGCATCTGACAGCCTCCATCGTCAGAGCCTTCTGGCTGTCTGTAGGTCCTCTTAGAAAGTACTGAGCTTGAAATAAAGCGAAAAAAGCGTGAAAGAGTACGACTTCAAAGCTAATTAATTTCTTCACTATTTAATTTGAGAGGTGAAGTCTACATACCGACGTTCAAAGCCTTCAGGAAAAACTTTAATGGCATGGTTTTTTTTTTTTTAATCTGTTAAAACCATTTCAAATGTAAAGTATATTTATGAAAACTGTTTTCCAAGTGTTTAGGAGTTACAGAAATTCTGAATTATCTCTTGATTTTTTGGCAACTGTTCTTTACACTTAAACACCCGCACAGTCTTCAACGGAACCTAAAAACGCTTCTACGAGGTTCTTATTTATTTAGTAGGTAGATATACATAAGGATTGCCATGAAATTATAAATGTATTCAATAAATCTATACCAAAAATATTATTGTCATTATATCCGTAAGGAAAAGATGTATAAGATATTGCATACATCTTACATAAAATTAAATAATAAAAACAGTTTATTTGTCCAAGTGTTAAAATTACATAATTTCTTTTTATTTAAAACGAAATGAAGGCTCTAATACATTTATATAAATGCAAATTTTTAAGGGGCCTTATTTATCGTTTTCTCAGTTAAAGGTTATGAAAGGTTGGTGAAGAGTTAAAATTTCTATTCCAATGTATATTTCGTTGGACATCTACTATCTTAAAAAAACTTTCTATTTTTTTTTATGATTATTTTTATTTTGAATGGCATTTTAAGTAGAAACCATTATTATTTATAAGGTGTCTTTTTAACTTAATTTTCTTAAATGACATTGTCAAAGTATAAATAGGGGAAATAAATAAATGAATATTCTGAGACAAAGAAGCAGAACAAAGAAAAGGTAGACCAAGGACAAGAAAGTTGGAGAAAAAATAAAAATAAAGAAAAATCCTATTTTATATTTTCCTGTGACGCAGATAAGAAGAGTGCGGATTCGGAGCGAGGTTTATCCTTTGCCTACAAATGTCCTGGTGGAGATGATATTAACTATTGAAGCCTTAGTCCTCAGGACCTCTGCCGGCAAGACACAGGCGAGGCGAAGGATGACAGGACTTCTTCTCGGGAAGATATGCCTTTTAATAATTGATAGGTCTAGTCTGATAAGTTTCCAGCGAGCGTTTCTCTTTTTTGTGAAGGATATAAAACAGCAAAATAGACAGGAAAATCAATCTCGTAACCAAATACTTAATAGGTACACTAATAAAAGAGAAATAATGCTAAAATTAGCTAAGCAAGAGAAATTATGTATTTTATCACCGTCAAAATAATGATATATTTCAGTATACATATATTCAGATAAACTAAAAAATGAATTATGAGGTGAAATTTTATTATTTATTGTTCGTTTAATATTTCAATAATTCCATCATGAATTAACTTATACTATTATATTGTAACTTGGAGAAACTATTTTTCATATAAAATATATATTTTAACAAGTAAAATAATATTTAGCTTAGGGAAAGATTTGATTTGATCATTAAGAATAGTGGTGTAGAATCAGAATGATCCAATCAGGACAAAGATATTTGCTGGAAGAATGAAGGAAAATTAACTGTTTTATACACTATATGCTATAGTTTTGAAATTTTTTGAAATTTGTAACGAGTTTCTTTGAAGTCTCTATATAAATAGCTTAATAACCTTACGGGAATAAGGTTTATGGGAAAACCTATAATAAATAACATGAAATAATATTTATTTTACCACAATGAAATAGAGTGCACACACAATTTAAGTAGGAAATAAATATTTCTTTATTTATTTATTTTTTTTTGAAAAACCCAAATAATCTTTAATGATATTTGAAATAAATATCTAGTTACTGGATGTTTTGTTCTAAAAAATATTGAAATTGAAGTTTTCTTGAAATTTTACTTTAAATAATTAAATTATACAACTATAAAAATAAACGGTCCAACCCGGAAGAAGAAACGGTAAATACTTATGACGACCGTCGAAGCCTACGTGAACATTAAATAACTTGATATGTTTAAAGGAAAATAGAGGTAGATAAAATTATATTTTGAGTTGATCTTACTGAAGGTAGTCAGTGAATCAGTTGTAGAGGCAGGCGAGTGAAATGGGAGGTATAGCGGAAGTGGCCCTTAGTGGAAGGTAGAAAGGGCTTGCAAGGGTCGGGGGAGATTAATAGCCAAAGGCCGAGGGATTACAACTTAGTGGAATGCCTGCAGAGTCTGGTGGTGAAGGGAGTTATCCGCTGCAGGAAGGTGAGCTCCTATTGGTCCTGGCGTTAGGGGTTGCGTCTGCTTACGATTTTTGTGGGGCCCAAAGGGCGAAAATGTAGAATAGGGTTTGCAGAAATTCCGCCCTCCGCGGTCCCTTCCTCATACAGCCCTCTACGCAAAGGCGTTTCCTGGAATAAGTGTAAATAAAAAGGTTTCTCACATGTCGTTAATCGTGGCAATGTATGAGAAAAATAAATTCTAGAAAATATATCTATCTACCCTGTAATATAAACATTTTTTACTCATTATAAAATAAGATAATTCAATTAAAAATTAGAAATTTTTATTTTACACATATTTACATTACAAGATTTACAAAAAGCACTCTAAAAGAGATTTTATTTTCTATAAAAATAGATAGTTTCGTCCTATCTTCAAAGACAGAATCTTAAATGCTCATCTTGACAAACATTATCGTAAAAAAAAATATAATTCATAACTATTTAAAACTTATTTTAAAGTGCTAAAGAAATTCTCCAATGCTCTATATTCTTATCAAGATGTTCTCTAGTAGGAACACTAGCGAACTAGTTCCTACTAGAGAACACGGCAATAGACTTCCATAATTCACTTGCACGCCATTTTTAACCCCGTCTTTATGCTAGTGACATGTTACTTTTTTGTTATAAGCTTTGTTATTTTTTCTGCTGGTTTTAATTATCGTCGAAACCACTGGTTTAAGGCGCTTCAAAAAGTTACAGGATTTGCTAATTTCAACGTAGCGGTAAAGGAGAAATTTCGACCCACACGAAATCCGTTCTCTCCAGTAAATTTATAGTTAGATGACTTTTCTTAAGTACAAATTAAGGCGTAAGTTTAAGTTATGAAAAGTAGCACGTTTAAGTTCGTTAAGAAAATGACACACACGCACGCATATATATATATATATATATATATATATATATATATATATATATATACACAATGACGTCACATCTTGA
>KZ808277.1:23214-37913 GCA_000696205.2 Oncopeltus fasciatus
TATGTAATTTCTAAAATAAATAAATTAATGTTCTATATATTATTATATCTTTATTATTTGAAGAATAATAATAACGTTGAAAGGCATTAATTTGAAAGTACTACATTTAACTTCATTTGACATTTAACTTTTTTTTATTTTTTTTTTTAAAGGAAAATAGATAATTTTCTAATAAAATAGACTAATTTTGGAAATCGTTCAATAACAAAACAGAGTTTTTGACCTTTATACAATTTACAATCTGTTAGTAATTTTGCTAGTAACACGGTGGTAAAATTATTTAACGCAACACGAATAGATACAATTTTAATTTTTTATCTTATTTTATGATTTAGTTACACAGTTTTGATATGAAAACACAACAGTTAAAATCTTCTGACCCATTTTCTCTTTCTTAACGGCTTTCATCACCTCGCAAATAGTGACATTTAAAACAAAACTTTGTGTACTCATCAATTCTCCTTCTTATAAATACAAGGTATTGGATTAAAAAAAAAACCCTTTAAAATAAATAAAAAAAACTGTTGATAAGAAATTCCAGGTGAATTTCAGGCAAGAGGGTGTGAATAGTCTCTGATTAATGTCCTTGTCAAGGGCTGATAGGGGGATGAAAGCATTTAGAAAAAGATTGATTTTTGCATTCCTTCTTTCATGGCCTAATGTTCGCTTTCAACCCTTTTCTAATTTCTTAGTCCACCCCCGAACTTCTTTTTATATCTGTTCTCATTCAACACCATGCTTATATAAACTCTTTTTATATGGTTAGTAATAGCATTCATTATTTAAAAGATTATTGGAACCAATAGAAGTTCTTTCAGACTACGGTCTTGAATCTTAAGCAGAATTATAATAATAATAATAAATACACATTCTGGACTTACGAAGTAGAAATCTGGGGTGCCGTCAAGCCTTCCAACATCCAAAGAATCCAGTCCTTTCAATCCAAAACCCTCCGAATAATCGCAAACGCTCCCTATTACGTATTCAATTCCTCTCTTCAGTAAGATTTTAATTTTCTTTTGTTCAGGATCTAATTCCTTCCCGCTTCAGCCTTTTCCACAGTAAACTGCCATACCATCCTAATCCACTAGCACATACCTTGTCTTCCAACATTAACCCCTACAATCTTCCCCGTTGACTCAAACGAAGATGGCCCCGTGACCTCCTGGGGACATAGCCTGTAAATAATATGTGAGTGGTGTCATTGGTCACCTTCTCCCCTCATGTGATTGACGTTGATTGTCATTTTTAATTTTCATTGTAATCAAATTACAAAATGTTTTTATTCAACTGAGTGTAATAAATAAATTAAAGTTATCAAAAAAAAAGTTTTGGTGCCACGTAAAATATTTATATTCATGTTCATATTCATATTCATATTTAGAGGAAGTGAGAGAGAGAGAGAGAGAGAGAGAGAGAGAGAGAGAGAGAGTATTGAAGTGTAATAAGGCCTAGGTCCTCAGTAATATTTAGTTTAGATTAATGAAGATCATGACAGATTTATTTTTATTTTTTAAATATACTAGAAGTTCCGCCTCGTAAGTAAAATTTAATAATTAGGAGGGTAAAATGGAGTAAATTTAATCCTTAATTTTTAAGATGATTTTACTTGGGGTTCGGTCGAGGTAGATCCAAAAAAAACACAAATTAAAAAAATGTATTTTTTTAATGAAGGATTACCTGCCAACGTTTCGGCTTACATTGTAAGCCATCTTCAGGGCTATCATGAAGATGAGAGAGGACGTCCTGTCCCTAAGTTCACATTTCCATGACTGGATTTTTAATTTTTAATTATCAGCCTACAGGGCAAACTTTGTTAATTATAGCAATGAAATTAGTTTCTTTAAAAATTAAGGCTGAGTTAGTAACTAAGCAAATTTTCACCAATTGCAGTGAATTTAGATTTGACTAGTTAAAAAAGTAAATGTGTTTATTAATATAAATTATTATCTACAAACTAGTAACTAGGCTTATTTATTCTATTAAGGTTACGAGTCCAGAAATGTTTACTGCTTTATTTTCGTTAAGATATGATTTGTTGTATTCATTTGGTAGTCAAAAATATATGGATTATAAATGCTGTTTTTCAAGACACATTACAAAAATATGTGTTTACATGTTTAAATTAAAACCAAATTTACAAGAAAATCAATATAATTGATATGATAATAAAAAACTATTTGGTTCTCATTTCCTATCCATTGTTTTTCTTCCTTGAATAGAAAATGAATGAAAGTATAAGGGAGACGTCGCGATTCTACAAACTAAACATACACACGCGCGCAAATGAGAATATTCACTAACACACACATACATATACACATTTATATAATATATGAGTTATAGATTTCAGTGAGAATCATATCTAGTACTAGGAATATAGCATACAAATACATAATGGATGTATGTTTGTCAGTGATACATATATATTCCGTTCAGCTAAAACGATTCGAATTCCCTTTAAGCTCCTCCTACAGCTAATTAAGGGCACGTCAAGCTGTCAGTTCGGAGGGAACCCACTACAGGTTTTATTTGAGGGGGAGTGGTGAGAATGACGGAACACGTGCTATGTCTGAGTGGCCTGATTGTAACTTGTCTTGACAATATTATCTGAAATAATCGATTTATCCGTAACATATGTATATAGTTGATATACAAACATAAATATCGGTTTATTTAATTGATTTTGATAATATGTATCCGCGTAAACTAGTCTCTTTCCTCCCGAATGTCGTCGTTGCCGAGTACAAATAACTGTAGCCCATATTCTCACAGATTGCTCTTTATTCGCGCTTCATAAACGAATGTTTCAATTTGCAGAATATTTAGCAGAAGTACTCGGTGATAATCCCCCAAATGTTATAAAACTATTTGACTTCCTAAAAGCTGCTAATATATATAAAAATATTTAAATATTCCATTTTATGTACAAAATCTCTTAACCAAAGTTATTGGTGGGGGGGGGGCTTCCCGCGAATGCTGGAGCTTGCTGGTTGGCGCCACTTCTGGAACTCTGGACTATGTTTAGGTCCAAGGCTTGGTGGAGTGCGGATGGAGCAGGCACATGCGCACTCCACAATCAAGCCTTCCTCCGAGAGCATGCACAAAAGCCTGCAATAATGACCACGGGAGAGATATCAGAGTGGTGCCGCTGCCGGTGCCGGTGCTCTTGGGGTTGCCCCTCTTTGGGTTCTCCCTCTGCTCTTCTGCCGTCCCCTTCCCTCCATTACGGTAAAGGAATTGCCATTTCTCACCGGCATTAAGGCAATAATGACCCTAGTGGTTGATTTGCAAAAAAGATGAAAAAAAAAAAAAAACTAGTCTCTTCCGCCTCTGTCTGACAGGTGTGATGGCTGTTCGATTTTCTATTTTTACTCAGTAGTATCTTTCTTTGTTCTAACATGCCACATCTGACGTCATTAATTTCATACCGAATGCTATGTTTCTTGTATTAGTTCTAATTTTGTCTTAGGCTCCAGAATCCCATGGGTCAGACCCATCTGGGGTCGATTATTGTTCGGAAGCCTTTGAACCCAGATCAATAAATTTCACCCCCTAGGGTATTTTTTTTGAATTCTTTGGTCGATCTCTTTGGTATTATTAATCAATAAAAATATTGAGTTTACCGTGGAGGTAAAGTGTTATACTTTTGTTAAGGCTAATTTTCCTACATTTATTTGTTCTCTCACTCTCACTGGGGAAAAAAAATATACAGCTCAAAGCTTGGTAAAAGTATTTCATATAATTAATTTGAATCGTACAGGGAGCTAGAAAAAAAATTACCTGCCTCAGCCGCTGAATTGGATTACTTTATTACAATTATCATTATAATTTAATTTGATTTTTCTTCAACTTGAAAGGTGCTGGATTCTGAATTTTGTATGCAGGTAGTGGCTTTTTTTTATTTTGTGCCTCTACCGTCATAACATCAATCGAGTATGCCAGAAATTTATGTTCTTCCAACATGCGCTACAATATTCGTCTGAGACATTCTCTTATAAATTTTTCCAAGTCATGGTTGGCTAACATGGCTAAGGGGATGATTCCATCTCACAGTACTCAGTCAACACCGAATGCTTAAGTAATATCACCACGTATCAGGACGTTGCATATTGAACATGGATGTCCATGCAGACATGAGTTTCCGCAGGACAGCTCCTGTGTAAAGAGTCATATTCTGCTTCTCGTCCACAAATATTTAATATACTTTCTGTTTTTTATTCCTCATTATTACTCAAGTATTTGTCTCCAGATAAATATTTGATCTAAAGTACACCTTTCCCAACCAATTCCAACTTGGTATTCGACCATATCATGTTATGGATTCACTCCTTTAAGATAGAAATCCAAATATTTGTCAAGGTTTGAAAGCATATATGTATATATGTTCAAATCAAATGTATTCATGTGCTCTTGCCCAGATCACAGAAATAAAATTTTTCCTCTGGCACATTCATACACACACATTCTGATAAATGATGTGGTAGTTCATTTTAGAGCAGGGGAATCTTTTCTGCATCAACTCTTAGATAAGGCTGAAAAGTTTTAATGAAATTTAGTTGTCCAAGCAATATCAAAATATAAATGGACTTCTTGTTTTTCATTCATTTTCCTTGAGGTAATGATATATTGAGTGTCAATTTAGAGAATGGCTTTGTAAAATGCATTATATAAATTATAGTTTCACTAAAAAATATAATGCAGTTATATTTTTGTAACTTTATAAGATGTCATATTACCTATACCGTTATCCTTAAGCTTAGCTACCATTAGCTATCCTTAGCTACACCTTAGCTACCTTATCTACTCTTTAGCTTAGCTACGTTAGCTGTCCTTAGCTACCTTAGCTACTTCTTAGCAATTCTTAGCTACTCCTTTGCTTAACTACCTTAGCTATCCTTAGCTCTACCTTAGCTTAGTTATCCTTAGCTTAGCTACTCTTTAGCTATCGTTAGCTACTCCTTAGCCTTAGCTACACCGTAGCTTAGCTTAACTTTAGCTATTCCTTAGCTGTCCTTAGCTACTTCTTAGATATCCTTAGCTATCTTAGCTACTCCTTAGCTACATCTTAGCTACTCTTTAGCTACACCTTAGTCCTTAGCTATCCTTAGCTTAGCTACTCCTTAGCTATCCTTATCTAATATAATTCTGATATATTAGATAATATACTATCATATATATCATAATTAGAATTGGATCCTAATAAAACTTGTAAAAATGTCTAGTTGTGCAAATTAGAAGGATTTTTGAAGTCCTTTCTTATTGAAAGTCGTTGAAATAGCCTATTTTAAGCAAAACTTGGAGTAGGAGTGTAGAATTTAAGGAAAACTTAATCGACAATACATTTTTATTTATTTGTTTTGGGATCTATAAATCTATCTCTTTTTGTAAGAAATTATTTTATAAGTTTTATTTTCTATTAAACTTTTTACGTAAACGAATATTAAAAAGTATATTTAAGAACATTAAAATAGAATTTTCATACTTCCCCTCTCTTTTCTTCCAAACAATTGAGTCAGCTTTAGTTATTTTACTTTCTTATTTTCATGGCCTTCTACAGCTGTTTTAATTGAACTAACTTTATTACAAAAGGACCGAGCCATTTTTAAAATGTACCCTGTTACTGTTTTGACGAACCTCTGTACGAAATTACACATGGATTATTTGAGAATTTCCAATTTGGACTACTGCGTGATCCCACAAAGGCATTCCTGAACAGAAGCAATTCCGTCCCTTGACCTTTAATCTAGTAAAACATCCCTTCGACAGGCATTTGTTAAGTCAATAGCTGGGAATCAATCAGAGCTCGGCGACCACGAGTTCAAAGTTGGAGTTTCAGAGGACTCCCGCCTTTGATCCTGGCCTGGAACATACAGCAAAGGTCCTCAAAAGCCAATGTCCTCATATTGCCAAGTTCTCCTGGAAGACAAATCCAGTAGTCAGCAAGTGTGGATATTTACTCTCCTCAGGAGTGAACTTAATGAAATTTTGCACTGAAATGTATTACTGAACTTAGTCAGGACTGTTCATTCAACCCCAATAGTCAAAACAATTAAACAATATCTGCCAAGCAGGAACTGAGATATATTTCCTTAATTAAAAATGAATATAAATAGATGAAATGTGACCTAGAAAAAAATTAGAGGGGAAAATGAAAATTTATGTTCAATAAGGCTCACTCTAGACTGAACAAGATTTTATGGGATGGAATTAACCTATCCTAAATGCACACAAGTATTCTATGATAATAAAAAATAAGTCCATAGGGCAGCTAAAACTAGATAGATTTCCTAAGCTTTGTTATTGGTGGTTTAAGACAAGAGCAGACTCCTTCCACCAAGGANGAATTCGCTTAGTCTTAACGAATAATTGTGTTTGAACAAGCCGTGCAAACCCCATTCTTGGCAATGCTATTGATTTCATATTATTACAAAAAAAATATTAATAATAAAAAAATCATTAAAAGACTGAAATGAAGGATTTTCGTAAACTAAGAAGGTTTTTCATCTTTATAAAGGGGTGCTAATATAAATAACATTCACATAGAAATAAATAATTTAAAAAATTAAATTAACAGTTTCAGACATAGAAAATAAAAATAAATAAACTAGTAAAATAGTCATTAAAGTCCCCCAAAATCAATAAAGGTAGTGTCCGTGCAAGTGGAATTACATTAATCTACTGGGGATGAGAGGGTTTATATAAACCCTCACTCTTAATTAGTAAATTTTACGGTGTAATCTAAAAATATTATTTAATCAGTAAATAAATTAATATCTACAAAGCGCATTGGTTCAAACTTATTATTTATTACGCTAAGTTAACGTAAAAAAAAATGTTTTCTCTCGTTATTAAAATTTCAGGTAATCCAATAATTCTATAGATTTTATTTGACCCCAAAATTTACTTTGAGTTTGAAAGATACTTGCAAAATTTCATTGATAAAACACATACATTGAGCTTTTTAGTCTGTACATCAAGTATGGGTTCAAATCAAACTATACGTCCATTCTATATAAATGCAAAAATATATCTTTTACCAAGAAAAAAAAAAATCTAATTTAGGATTGATTGCTCAATAACAAACATCACCCTCTTTTAAAAGGAGAGTTTGTTCTTGTACTTTTGTACCCTCTTTTGTTCTTGTACTTAACAATCCAGGTGACTTTCCACTCCAACTAGCCTTATTTATCAAAATTATATACTTCGATATTTTTGTGTTAATTTTAAAAGCTAAGAACTAATTTCTTTTACGTAAAACTGAAAATTTTCGATGTACATATAAATTTTAGTTACTTACAATTTTAGTGTGTATTAGGATAAGAGAAAATATAAAAATTTCATGGAAATGTCTTTGATGAAAAACTCTTTATGGCGAATCAGACAACTAGATGTGGGCCTCCCTAGTCAGAGCTGGCCGGGGGTGTCGCGAGGACTGTACCGGGGTGGGGGAAGGAGAATTGGGCATGGTGACATTAAGCCTTCATTTCTCTTATCTACAAAGATATTCAAGTAAATTAAATGTAGACCTCATACAATAATGCCAAAGAAAGTTAAACATAAGTGAAACTTAGAATTACAAAATACCTATCCAAATTATATAAAGTAACTAAGTAGGTGTTCCACTCCCTCAATATTTATGTAATATATATAAATATGTATATAATAATAAAGGATTGGCACTGATGACTTTAGTGATTGAGCGCCACTACAACTACAAACAACAAAACTCTTAATAGCAACATATCTATAGGATCTATAGGATTTTTACAGTTTCTGTTCGATGTTCCTAATTGACTGCAAGGAGATTTCTGTCAGGTGACTGTAAGTGATTAATGTATTGACTGAGTTATATTACTGATCAACCCTTGCCCATTCTTCGCGTTCTGCTGGAGCACTCGAGTTCCATAGAACGCGGGGTGTATTGAGAGAGGAATAAAGCGAAGTGAACCGCCCACACCCCTACGACCCTCTGAGGGCAAACATATGTGCTTACCACGCTGTACCATTAAAATTAATCAATGATACATAAAGTGGCACTCAGAAAAGATTGGTAGTGTGGCTTTTGATTACAAAAAGTCTTGAAGAAATTAATTAATAGACATGTATTTAATTTAGTTCAGTATTATTTCTAGTTATATCAAAAGATAAAAACTCATTTTCGTTTAACATGGCTCACCAAACACCTCTTTCTCNCTAATATAAATAACATTCACATAGAAATAAATAATTTAAAAAATTAAATTAACAGTTTCAGACATAGAAAATAAAAATAAATAAACTAGTAAAATAGTCATTAAAGTCCCCCAAAATCAATAAAGGTAGTGTCCGTGCAAGTGGAATTACATTAATCTACTGGGGATGAGAGGGTTTATATAAACCCTCACTCTTAATTAGTAAATTTTACGGTGTAATCTAAAAATATTATTTAATCAGTAAATAAATTAATATCTACAAAGCGCATTGGTTCAAACTTATTATTTATTACGCTAAGTTAACGTAAAAAAAAATGTTTTCTCTCGTTATTAAAATTTCAGGTAATCCAATAATTCTATAGATTTTATTTGACCCCAAAATTTACTTTGAGTTTGAAAGATACTTGCAAAATTTCATTGATAAAACACATACATTGAGCTTTTTAGTCTGTACATCAAGTATGGGTTCAAATCAAACTATACGTCCATTCTATATAAATGCAAAAATATATCTTTTACCAAGAAAAAAAAAAATCTAATTTAGGATTGATTGCTCAATAACAAACATCACCCTCTTTTAAAAGGAGAGTTTGTTCTTGTACTTTTGTACCCTCTTTTGTTCTTGTACTTAACAATCCAGGTGACTTTCCACTCCAACTAGCCTTATTTATCAAAATTATATACTTCGATATTTTTGTGTTAATTTTAAAAGCTAAGAACTAATTTCTTTTACGTAAAACTGAAAATTTTCGATGTACATATAAATTTTAGTTACTTACAATTTTAGTGTGTATTAGGATAAGAGAAAAGATAAAAATTTCATGAAAAAAGTATTTCATGAAAAACTTTTTATCACAAATCAGATAGCCTGCCAACTAGATGTGGGCCTCCCTAGTCAGAGCTGGCTGGGGGTGTCGCGGGGATTGTCCAGGGGTGGGGGTAGGGGACCTGGACATGGTGGCATTAGGCCTTCATTTCTCTAATCTCCAAAGATATCCAAGTAAATTAAATGTAGACCTCATACAATAATGCCAAAGAAAGTTAAACTTAAGTGAAACTTAGAATTACAAAATAACTTTCCAAAGTAACTAAGTAGGTGTTCCACTCCCTCAATATATATGTAATATATATGAATATGTATATAATAATATAGGATTGGCACTGATGACTTTAGTGATTGAGCGCCACTACAACTACAAACAACAAAACTCTTAATAGGAACATTTCTACAGGATTCACTAGAAGTTAAGTGTTTCTGTTCGATGTTCCGAATTGACTGCAAGGAGATTTCTGCGATTTCTCTCAGGTGACTGTAAGTGATTAATGTAATGACTGAGTGATATTACTGATCTACCCTTACTTATTTTTCGCGTTCTGCTGGAGCACTCGAGTTCCATAGAACGCGGGGTGTATTGAGGGAGGAACAAGCGGGGTGAACCGCTCACACCCCTACGACCCTCTGAGGGCAAACATATGTTTCAGATAAGCCTTACGTGCTTACCATGCTGTACCATTAAAATTAATCAATGATACACAAAGTGGCACTCAGAAAAGATTGGTAGTGGGGCTTTTGATTTAGAAAAGTCTTGAAGAAAATAATTAATAGACATGTATTTAATTTAGTTCAAAAGTTTTTCTAGTTATATCAAGATAAAACTCATTTTCGTTTAACATGGCTCACCAAACACCTTTTCCCATTATACAAGTCATTCCTAAAATCTATACACTGCCCCTTATTTAGTGATACATTTTATTTTGCAATGACAGTCGGGAGTGGCCTCGATTTTTCTTCTAAATAGAATTTTATGTAAGAAATAGCTGTAAAATTTTCTAAAGAGAGGTTGTATGAGGCATTAGTGGTGGCTGGACCAGAAATTGATCTATGTTTTTTGTACGCAAAAAGAGAGTGCAAATTTTCACAAATGAAGTGATCACTCCAGATTCCGATAAAACAATTAATTACGCAACGCATCCTTTTTTAAAATCAAACATATTATTGTTTTTAAACATCAGCAACTAACTACTGACTATTGTAGATTCTGACACAATGTTAAAACCTTCTTAAGACCAAAGTCAACAAAATATTTTTAATATAGCTATTTTATGTTAAGCTCTATATGTGTGTATGCGTAGTGAATGCGTAGTAATTATAGTGAAATTAATAGTGAGAGGACCTCAACACACACGTTCACACACTCACATTGATGAAGCCGAAGACTGTTTAATAATCTTAATAAGTTTATTAATAAACATATTACCTAGGTATAGGTGTAGGTATGGTATATCTCAGATAGCTAGAGGTTTATCTGAGGTACGGGTATATGGTACAGGTANTTGAAATTTTTAGTGAAAGTACGCTTGTAATTTTTACGGACATAGCTCTTTATTAATTTAGATACGATCCATATAAACATTTTTCATTTTACATAAGTGTTAGCCTCCCATTCAAGCACTTAGGGTTATTGAGGGAGGGGCTATCTACAGGTTGCCATCCCATTCTAAAGATCTAAGGCTTAGGTCAAGCTTTTTCTGATAAATAGAAGATTGCCCTGGGCGGGATTCGAACCCGCAGCGCCAGAATATTTAGACCTGAACGGATCCCATGAGCAAATTTGGCGCCCCAAAAGAAACTTTATGATACATAAGTGTAAAAAGCAAAATAAACATAAGCGACTAAGGAAATCGTAGCCCACCTCATCAGAATCTCATTTCTAATAATAGGAGGGTGGGAGTTTTTGAAATGTTCAATGGTTAATGTTTAGATAAGATATTTTGTGTAAGGCTGGGTGTGAGTTGTAATTGTGACGAGGTGTAATTTTATTTCATTTATGGCTAACTGAATATTTTACGGGTATATAATTTTTTTTGTATAATAGGTTCATTAAGATGAAAATAACTAAAGAAGATATGTTTTTATATGTTTGATTTTTGAGAGAAATATGTTGCAGGTTCAGTATAATTAACACTTTGAACTTGATTTATTTTGTCTTTTAATAAAACTAGATATTGAAGATAATAAAAGTAAAGAAAAGTAGGTCCTAGGAGAGTTTTCTTTCCCCCTGTGAGACACAAAACCTGTCCAAGGACTCTTGAGACGTGTAAATCGATGAGTGGAGTATAGAGCTGAGATGAGAGGTCTCATCCTGGAACCTGGAACCTGGAGGCTCCAGATTTATCGCTTACCAGTGGGAGTCCTCCCTTCGTAATTGCTCAGACCCTATTTGCTAACTCCCAACAGCTCCGCTTACACACTGTTTGCTAACTATCTCCAATGAATACTCTATGCCTGACTCGGCACTGACTACCTTCTACCTCTGTGCTTTCTCCCCCTCCCTCCTGCCCATTAATCTCTATCCTCCCTCCCTCTCGCTCTCTATCTCTCTCTCTCTCTGAACATACACACACGCACGCTCGCGCGCACGTATACAGAGGACCTTTATCCAAAGCTCGAATCCCTGATACCACAGTCTGATTTTAAATAATAGTTTTAAATTCCTTTGCCAGGGTGCGCTACAGTCGTGGCGCAAGTGTACCACTGAGAGACAGGTGAGTTGCTCTCTGTTATTAAGAATCATAGGCGCTGATAACCAAGTCGTTGAGTGCTTATTTGGAAAAAAAAAAAAAAAAAAGTTGCTCTCTTCTGACGGGACGAGTTTTAATTTTTCTCTGCACTCAGTAAAGAATAATGAGCCCTTCTACGGAAAAATAAGATCCGCACGTCTACTAGAGTTAATTTATCTTAGAGAATAAGCCCCAACTGAGGCTAATTGACTCTTTCTAATTAGCTAGTGTCTGAAATAGATCCAATAACTCTATACTGAGAACGCAACGATTTGGCGTTTAGGACAGGTACTGCCATAATAATTTTATAAAAATTCAAAAGCAATATAATTGTATAATACTTATCTAAAACATATATAAAGTTAGAGATGTAAAATTTAACTAATAAAGCTCTTCCACCCACCTTTCCCTTTCTAATAGTCTAGAGTCAGCTTAAAAGTATATGAAGTTATGAAATAAACCATTTATTCTAATCCATATATCTTTATATTAAAAAACAGGATGTCTGTTTAACTCACTCAGCACTAGTCTGACGAACATTTTTTTAAGATTAATTTCATTAAATTATAAATTCATAAATAATAATTTCATGATTTTTTATTTAAAGAAGAATATAAGTAATTTATTTTATCCTTAGTTACATTTTTTATATATTCCTTGTCTTCTATTATACTGTAAACTAGAAAGATTTAGCATTTAAAATAATATAAAATATTATTATCAAGCCCTAAACCTGGCTACATGAGTTGTGGTGATCGAAGACCAGGTTGTAATAAATNACACTCATTTTCTTCCTCTCCTTCAATACCTCTGTCTCTCCCTTTCTCCTGCTTTCTCTATATTTCCACCTTCTCTCTGAGAAACTAAATTATATGTGGGGTTAGATTGTAGTTTTTATTCGCCTTTTTAGACAGACCAAATATGTATGAAGTTCTTCAATAGGCCCTTAAATATTTTGCTAAAATGTGTAGCATAATGAGATGTAAGTTGAAGATCTCACTCCTAATGTAAAATATGTCGTTTTTAACAATTCCTTTCAAAATCATTTCAAATTAACGTTTATTTTTACTCATATAATTTATGTTAATCATTGGCATAATAGTCAAAAAATCATTACATTATGAAAGTTTTTCATTATTTTTATATGCTATCATAATTTAGGACAGCTCTTTTAGCTTATCAACATATTAATTTAAGCATGAATTTAAAACTAAAATTACTTATTACTAACAATACTATTTATGATATATAATTTATAATAAGACTTAAAGAGTTAGCTTATATGTTCTATTCTCATAAAATCCAAACAGTTTATTCTACAATCTCTAATTCATTTTAATTTTAATTAAATAATATTCGTTGAGAGCCTAGAAAGGCATATGCTCTGGCTGGTAATGAGCCCAAAGATAAATTTTGTTGTTTTATTTTAGATAAATCTTTATCTATCCTATATGAATGTATAACAATAAATATTTG
Source organism: Oncopeltus fasciatus (assembly GCA_000696205.2). Taxonomy (NCBI): domain Eukaryota; kingdom Metazoa; phylum Arthropoda; class Insecta; order Hemiptera; family Lygaeidae; genus Oncopeltus; species Oncopeltus fasciatus. The sequence goes on from KZ808277.1 coordinate 36,447, forward strand.
CAGACATGGTGCATATGTATTATGCTTATCCCGGGAAGCAGGCAAATTGTCCTCAGAGTTTCTGGGCTTGATCATCCTGATTCTTAGTGCAAAAGATGTCTTAAGATAGTTTCGGATAGTCGTGGAACAGCACTGAGAGGAATTCTGAATTGAGGTGTCCTTGAAATACAAGAATTATGTGTGGGATGTGTTCAAATAAAGCCGAATCTGGAAATGAAATTTATTTTTTTACATGAACTGTAAAATCCGTGTCATTTCTCATAAATATAAACTAATTTTGAATTTCTTTCCGCAGAAATTTTTCAGTGATAGCTTAACCCATTTAAATCAAATATTGGGTATAGGTAAAATTTTTTCCGATGGTAAGACTAAATTCATACGTGCATGATCATTGACCCCATAGGGACTAACTTAATTTTTTTTTTGAAATTATTTTATTTATAAAGCTTGTCTTCGTAGTTTTTGAAATGTTCAATGGTTAATGTTTAGATAAGATATTTTGTGTAAGGCTGGGTGTGAGTTGTAATTGTGACGAGGTGTAATTTTATTTCATTTATGGCTAACTGAATATTTTACGGGCATATAATTTTTTTTGTATAATAGGTTCATTAAGATGAAAATAACTAAAGAATATATGTTTTTATATAATTGAATTTTGAGATAAATATGTTGCAGGTTCAGTATAATTAACCACATAACATTCACAGAGAGTTTCATAAAATTTTGTTTTGTTATCCTAAATTTTATAATGAATAATCTTATAAGAAATTTAATAATCTCAGCTAGCTAGCCTGTAGTGAAAGGAAAAATATATAGTGGAAATAGTTATACAATAATAAATTGAGACAGTAATAAATAATAATTAAATCTTATTTGATCGCTGAAAAGAAAGTAGACAAAACAATGAAAATTAATTACAATAGGAAATTAAGTATTGAAGAAAATTTTAGCGGCTTTTGTTTCCAGTCCACAGCCCGTTATCCTAATCTTTTTTTCTCCAGAACAATCCCAGGATTTTTTTTTTTTTTTTATCCAACCATCATTGTATTTCTACTGATTTCCCAGTTCTTTTCTAATAAAACCTTTCTTTTGTTCAACTTAGCTTTCATATTGAACCCGGTCATTCTTTTTTAAATTGTTTCATTCAATTGCCTTCCTCCTTTTATGCTGAAATTTAATTTTTTCCCAGAGTGTACTCAGACGTAGAACAGAAACAATGGTAACTGCTATCACACCAGAATAATATCACGTTAACAATGAAACCTTCTACGTTTAAATACTTGTTATTTTTCTTTATGCATATATGCTAAGTATATCAATTAATTATATTATAATTTTGTTTATTAAAAGCTGAGTTATTAAGAGAGTTATTTAATCTAAAAGAGAATATATTTCATTGGATTTTGTTATATGAATATCTGATCAAATAAAAATTTATTGAAGATATTAATCTTTTAATTAAATTTT
>KZ808277.1:70150-80379 GCA_000696205.2 Oncopeltus fasciatus
ATGTAAGCGATAGGTCTAGTGATCCGCACAGAATTAGTCAAGCAGAGTTGAGTGACCTTATAAGAGATCTTGGCTTGTCTAAGGAAATGATTGAGCTGTTAGGGTCAAGACTACAACAGTGGAATCTTCTAAAACATGATGTGAAAATATCTCAGTACAGACAGCGTCAAAGAGATTTGCTTCCTTTTTTTGAGAAAAAAGAAAACCTCGTAATTTGTTCTGATGTTAATGGTTTGATGGACTGCTTGAATTTGGGTCACACTCCATCTGAATGGAGACTGTTTATAGACTCTTCAAAACTAAGCTTAAAAGCTGTACTTCTGCATAATGGAAATCAGCTACCTTCTATTCCTATAGGTCATGCAGTTCACATGAAGGAAACGTATATAAATATGAAAACACTTCTCCAATCAATCAAATATGAACAACACAAGTGGCAAATCTGTGGTGATCTGAAAGTCATTGCTATACTCCTAGGAATGCAATTAGGGTTCACCAAGTACTGTTGTTTTTTGTGTCTGTGGGACAGTCGGGATAGAAAATCCCACTATAAAAAAGTGAACTGGCCTACACGAGACCTAAACGCTAATGAGAAAAATGTAGTTTACGAGCCTCTTGTAGATCCTAAGGATGTTCTCCTTCCCCCATTACATATTAAGTTGGGACTAATGAAAAACTTTGTGAAGGCGATGGACCAGGAAGGACAAGCTTTTAAGTACTTGAGAGCAAAGTTTCCCAGGTTGAGTGATGCTAAAGTCAAGGAAGGCATCTTTATTGGGCCTCAAATACGTGAAATCGTAAATGATCCTGCTTTTGACATTATTTTAACAGGAAATGAAAAAAGAGCCTAGGAAGCCTTTAAGCGAGTTGTATATGGGTTTTTAGGTAACAAAAGAGATGATAACTTCATAGCATTGGTTAAAGAGCTTCTTCAAGCTTACCACCAACTTGGATGCAACATGTCCTTAAAAATCCATTTTCTTCACTCTCATCTTAATTTCTTCCCACAAAACTGTGGAGCTGTGAGTGACGAACATGGAGAAAGATTCCATCAAGACATTGCCTTAATAGAACAGAGATATCAGGGCCGTTGGAATGAAGCAATGCTTGCAGACTACTGCTGGTCTGTGTGTAGGGATGCTCCAGAAGTGTTTTATAAAAGACAAGCTAAACGACAGCGATCTTACAATACAGCGGATCGACTTAATTGAAATTTGGTGGTACAAACCTCTTTTATTTGTCAAAACACTAAGAATAATGTTTTTTTTATCAATTTTGTACTTAAAATATTCTAAAAGAAACATAACAATATTGTTTTTTGTACTTTCACTTTTCACGTATAGTATAACTACTCTTTAAGATTAAGTGCTATATCTCAAAAACCAGAGCTAATAAAAAATTTTCAATGTTATTTTCGTTTTTATCACCCCAAAATTAGTAGAAATAGACTAATTTAGTGTAGGAAACATTCAAAAAATATTTTTTTGTTGTGCAGTGTTATCAATGTATTGCTCTACATGTTGTCCAGGGATATTTCTCATGTGTCGGCGGTCTCAACAGATCATGCGGCTTGGATAGATTTGAGCGAATTACCCAAAAGTGTAAATATGTTTAACACATGTATGTATGTGTAATCCCTCAATTTAAATAAATAAAAACTTATTTATGAATTGAAAAAGAGGCGAGAAGTGTGTATAAAAAAAAAAGACAAAATTAGAAACGTAACATAGATTTTTTACATTTTTAGACAGGAAATATTTGATCCATTTATACAATTCTGAGCTCTCCTACGACCTTGATTGGCTCAGTTACTAACAGGTATTTACTTCAAACCGCATACTACAATTAACTGTGGTGGATCTCTTGTGAAGGATGTTGAATATAAAGTCTGGCCTAATACAAATTTGAGGCCGAGGGATTCTCAAACAGACAGCAGTGAAAATCAAGCACCTTGAAAGTGTACGCCTCCCTGAATTTCAGCAGCTAATCGAGTGAGAAAATTTAGGGCTCAAAGGGCTTTCTGAAGTAATTGGTCCGTCGTTCTTTATTGAGCAGTGAAATTCCAGTAGGCTCTTAAATAATTTGCTCGGAAACAGGATCAAGAAAACTGTCAGTTGCTAAATTTTTTCTGAAAAGTCTTCTTTTTTTTTTTTTAAATCATGACTGTAATGTCGATTTTTGCTTACTTTTTTTATTTTATTTTTGTATATTGTGTTATTGCATAGATCACTCTTTTTCATATTGTGCGAGATTCCTATACTAAGTATAATTATAATTCCGGTACTCCCAGTCTTATTCTAAAGTATTCGTTTCAGTGTGTCCCCACTAGGTTGCGCAGTAGTCATACCAGTGTACTCGTGACTCCAGTGCACCAGTAAGGATTAGTGCTATTTCCTCTTCATCCTTATGACGGGTGAAGCACTGGCGTTGTCCTGGGTACGAAAAAGGACTACGGCCACCACAACATTGATAATATCCATTATTCTACCGGGGATAACTCTTCAAAGGAAGATCCTATCAGAAAATCAAAGATTATTTATGGTTTGGGGGTGGTTGAGAGAAGGACCCTCTTTTTGGAAAACTACTCGGTAAAGAATGAGGTAAAGAGTCTGCGTAAGGCAGTAATCGATCTCTGAGGTCTGACCAACGTCCCATAGGTAAACACATATGAAGCGATTATAGATTTCTAATATCATGAAATATTTCTTCATTCAAAAAAATTTTTTCTGGATTATTATTTATTTAAGTTAAGCTCCTTACTTTGTTAAAGACAAGGGAAGTAGGGATTGAGGAGCAGACCAAGCAGACTAGTACGAGGAGAGCAATTGATGGATAACATCTGCTTCCTTATCTTCTTGGAAAGAAGTACTGAGAATTGCAGATGAGAATGTTCCAGCCCCTTGTAGTGCCTTCTCTCATCTTCAACGAAGCTATAAAAGCAGCTCGCCAGCAGCCCCCTGTGTCAGTGATAAGTCAGTCTACGTCTGTGCCAGTTCCCGTGGCAAATCGCGTGTTCCTTGTGCCTCTTGATGTATTAATACATTTAATTTGTTTGTACATAATAATTAATTTATTAGTCGTAAGTAACTTTTTATTTATATTTATTTATTTTAGTAAGTATAGACAGTAGATTCTAAGGTTATATTGTAATTATAAGATTCGATTATTTGTATTTATAAATGATTTTAAATTTATATCTTTTCATTATTTATTAGTGACTCATAGACCATAACAGCATATTCAAATATTGCTGACCCAGCTTGTTTTTTTAGGAGAATGAAGGATCAATCTTTGATCTCATTGGCTTATAAAATTTGGATAAAATGAGATATGTACAATATATTCATAATGTATTACCCTTTGAACTCCCTTAATGTCCTAACCGGATAGAGGTTTCCAGAAATTCTTCTACATTGGTAGGTATTTAGTTGGTAGGCAGACAGGTCTTAAGTATGTATAGAGGACTTTCAGCTGGAAGGTAGGAAAGTTCCTCAGTCCGTCTATAGTAGGTAGGTCTTCAGTGAATAGGACAACTAGGTAGGTCTTCAGTAGGTAAGTTAGGTAGAGAGGTCCTCAGTACATAAATTGTTAGGCAGCTTCTGCAGCAAATAGGTCTTTAGTATGTATAAAGGTCTTTCAGTTGGTAGGTAGGTGAGTTCTTCAGGTGGTGTATAGTAGGTAGGTCCTCAGTAAATAGGATAAGTAGGTAGGTCTTCAGTAAATAGAATGAGTAGGAAGGTCTTCAGTAGGAAGGTTAAGTAGATCGATCCTCAGTACATAAATTGTTAGGCAGCTTCTGTGGCAGGTAGAGTTCAATAGTTGTAGGTAGGTAGATCTGCAGTAGGTACGTTTCAGTAGATTCAATACTTTTCAATATGTTTATTAGGTTCATCAGAAGGTTTCAGTAAGTTGTTAAATGTATGCAGGTGTCATGTATTAGACTGGATTTAAATAGTTTGGATTACACCCCATGGTACATGGAAGCTTATTAGTAACTCCAGGTTCAGGACACAAAAATGTACACTTAGCACTCCGAAACCAATATGTGCGCCAGAATTCAAGTTGCAACTTGTTATGTAAAGTTATGAAATAGGACTACTTTTTTTAAGAGTTAAGCAAAGCCTCTTATTACTATAAAGTGAACAGATTTAAAATAGAAATTTAGGACCATGCTATCGTCGTTGAATGCACTTATCATAATTTATTCTTTACCTTAACTTTAAAATGTATTTCATGTTAAAGTAGTATATTATAGTCAGCTTGTAGCATGTTACTATAATAACTACATTCAGGTTCTCAACTTGCTTTCGCTTAATTTGAGAGTTACAGGTATAATAAGTTTTGGTTTTTTTTTTCGTTATTAATCTTCATTCTATTAAAAACCTAATCTTTATGTAACTAGATTATGTCGAAATACAGGATAAACTTAAGCTGCTTGAAATTCTCCTTGTTCTAGGGAAAGACAAAGAAAATCACAAGAGTTTCCCGTCGCAATTAATAATTCTTCCATTGTTTACCTAATCCTGGAAGAGTCGATATAAGTTTGAAGCTCTTGTAGATTTATGCTGGTGTTTACCTTGGAGGAACTTCATCCGAAAGCTCTCCGAGGTCGCTGTAGGAAGGTATTTGTTGGACTTGCGAAACCCCAATAAATCAATGAAGGAAGAAGAGTGGGGGTGGGGGGTGGGGGAAGGGATTTCTTCCTCTTAGGATAATTATTCAGATTGCTCATCTTCAAAAGAGCCGAGGAAACTTTCAGTCGGCAATCATAGATCATTTTGGGAATGTAACGCTTCAAAGAAAGTTTTAATTTGCATTCATGTTCAAAAAATGTATCATTCTTGTCAGAATAGTCATACAATTATGCTTAGTTATACCTAGGTAAATTAGATACAAATAAATAGATTTTAGAAATTATTTTTAGCCTGTTATACATTAAGATATTTATTTGATGAACAAATATTATAGCCTGTTTTTTGAGCTTTTTAGTAACTAAAAAATTCCGTAGCGCTTGAGATAAAAAATTAATGATATCCTACCATAATTAAGGAATATAATATATATATTAATTGCGACTGGAAACTCTTGTGATTTTATTTGTCTTTCCCTAGAGCAAGGAGAATTTCATACAGATTAAGTATATCCTGTATTTCAACATAATCTAGTTACATAAAGATTAGGTTTTTAATAGAGTGAAGAATAATAACGAGAAATTTAAAATGCCACAACAAGTTAAGCGAAAGCAAGTTGAAAACCTGAATGTAGCTATTATAGTAACATGCTCCAAGCTGACTATAATATACTTACTTTAACATGAAATACATTTTAAAGTTAAGGTAAAAAATAAATTATGATAAGTGCATTAAACGATGATAGCATAAACCTACACCTCTACTTTAAATCTGTTGACTTTATAGTAATAAGAGGCTTTGATAAAAATTTTAAAAAGTATTCCTATTTCATAACATAACAAGTTGCAGCAAGAATTCTGGCGCACATATTGGTTGTGGAGTGCTAAGTGTACATTTCTGTGCCCTGAACCTGGAGTTACTAAGAAGTTTTCATGTACCATGGGGTGTAATCCAAACTATTTAAATCCAGGTAAATAATTTAAAGGGTTATTATCACTACCAATATATATATAACTANTAGCTGAGTTGAATTGATCAACCGCTGTTCCCAACCCCGACCCAGTCTGGATGGAAACAGGAATCGATAGAGCGTCATTCATTATCTCACTTAACAGATCCAGTCTATCCTGGATCCTGGGGTAGAGTGGATGGCTCTTCGATTATTTCCTCTGACAGTGATAACAGTTATCTTCCTGTTACTCTCCCTTTAGCCAGACCAATCATATGAGCAGAGGATTGGCGTACAAGCATTCCCGAAGCAGGAACTGCGTAGACTAAGCAGATTTCTCTTGGTTCATTAAAGTGTAATAATTAGATATCCTCCTTATATAAGGACAATACCATAAGCAAAATTAATTAGGTAGATGTTGGAATTGTATATTTTTCCTCCACAAAGTAACCTTTTGTGTAATCTTAAAAACCCCAAGGTGAGGTAAAGGATACAATGACGTCCTCCAACAAAAAATCTTGCTGAAGAAACACCACGTCCCGGTCTCCTCCCAATCTGGCAAAATTCAGAGTCTACTGACTCCATCCAAGTAGAAGGCGTATTGTGTAAACTCAACCACCTGGCATTGATTAAGAATTAGAGAATAGACTGGTGGGAAGGCTATCACTCAGATGGACGAGTTTCTGTAGAAGTCGTCAAACAACTATGTTTCGTACTTAAAACAATAATTAACGTTGTTCCTCACATCACTAGTGAGATTTAATCCAAATCATCAATTCATCACAAACCGACTTTCGCTGATACATTTTTAAAATTTTTTTTATTCATAATATTAAGAAGCTTGAAAATTTCAATCTAAATAATGTAAAAAATACTATATTAACCTTATTGTAATTTATATTGCAGTATTATTATACATTCAGTTAAACTTTCAGCTAAATATTAAATAGTAGAAATACTAAATACAGATTAGTGAAAAAATTTTTAGGCCTGAATCGGGAAATATCCCTCATAAAAAGACCATTTTGTATCAACAGAAACTTAGGTTAATCTGAACGACTAGCATCTTGGTATATATATATATTAACATTTTACTAGCATGGATAAGAAAAAAATGGAAGTTGGATAATAATATCATACGGATAACATGTTTAAAATTTTTCTCATAAGAAGGAAGCAAATAAATTTTTTTTTTTTCATAAACTACTTCTTTACATCTTTACTTAGGACATTTGCCTAAATATTTAACATTCATATTTAATAATTTTAGTATAAAAAAAAAAAAATAAAATAAAATCATATTATAAGGATCTGCCGAGTCCTCTTATTTTGTAAAACCAGTAACTAAATTAGATATTTCTTTTTAAACAGTAAAATCATTATTTCTTGTTCACGAATGAATGAGGGAGAGGAAGGCATAAAGTAAGCAAAATATATTTTTTAATTGGTATTTCGGAAAGGACTATTTATCCTAATTGGTTTAAATTCTAATTTTAAAGCTTTTATGTTTTCTAACAATTTTTAGAAAATAAACTTCATTAAAAGCAGTAAAATGTTATTAGTGTATATAGGATACTTTTACCATTATTTTTCCCTTCCTCACTTTCTAATGTGATAATATAATGATCTAATGATGAAATAAATCAATTACTTTTACTTATGTACATTGTAATAATATCTGAGAAATGTGCTCAATATTCTATGCAACTCCTGCATGATACACTTTATCTACTTCATTCACTTGTATAATTAGTAGAATTTTCTCACGATTGTTCACTATAAAACCGTGAAATATCATTAAAAATACCTCTGAAGTACATATGGTTATATAAAGGAGCTAAATATATACACAATAATGTTTTTACATTGTGCATTAATTATCCCTTTTAGATAAATTAAAAAAAAAGTGAATGAAGATTATAATTAATGGTAAAAAAGTATTTTTCGGACCGTTATTATTGCGTTATTTACTTCAAATATTATAATCAAATTATTTATTTCCTCCACTTTCCCGTCTTAAAAATAAGGAAAATTTTTTTTCACTATATTATTTATTTTATAAAATTTCATCCTTAATTTTTTATAGAACGGTGGAATTACGAATATAAACTTATTCTNGTAAATTTTGCTACTAGAATATAATTATTAAATATTTTGATATAATTATATAAAATATAGGAAAATTTATTTCACAACGCAGTAAAAGTATTTTCAATAATCGCATGAAAAAATGCTCAGTCGTAAATTTTAAAAGTCGTATTCGTAAGAAAATAACATGGCATTTGTAAACTAATACAAACTACGTGATACACTTATGAAGAAAGTATTACTTCAACTAGGAAATTGATGTTAACCAACGCTTAATTTATGTCATTCACAAAGTCAGCCATTTATTGGCCACATTTTACGATAAGTATAATAAGTTCGTCAGGTACGTGGAATAAATTTGTTATTTGAATTCTATAACATTTTGATGAAAAGCGCATTATAATTGAAACTGTATATATATATATATACACGTATAAGCTACACAAACGCTCTAGTTTTAAAAGATGTATACTATTACTAGGGAGATCTGCCAAAGCAGCCTTGATTTCGGCATAAAGAACTTACTTCTTAAGCTCTCATTGTGCAATTAATTATTTATTAATCTGAAGCACTTTAAAAATGTATTTTATTTTAATTTTTGTTATTTTATGTTTGAAATAATTTAACTTTTTTGGCCAGAAACTAAACAATACTCCTCCTGATTCTATGAATACAAATCACTTCCCACATGAAATATGAACATTTAAATTAAAAGCCCTTTCAGTGGCAACTGCTTAAATAAAAAAACACAAATATTAGAAATAAAAGTAAACCACTGTAAATCTATAAAAACCTAATACCACGCTTGAAATCATATGTAAGCACTTTTTGTTTTATTTGTCTAGTCCGAGTATGTGATACACATGAAAATGAAAACGAAGCAATATTTAAATAAAATAAAGTATTTTAAATTTTCTCTGGGGAAATAAAAGTAAATATAGTTGAGTCGGAATAAGCTGGGGCGAGAGAGGTATTATAGGTTGGAAGAAGTCAATCCAAATGCCAATATCAGATTCCCTGTGTTTTTCTGGCTTCTATAGGCTCCATTTCACTTCATTCTTTTCTACGCCCATGTCAATATACACCTTAAACTTAAAAAAAAATGTTTAAGCAATAGCTACTTAAAATAAGCAAAGTTACTACAGTATGATTTCAGAATAGCTGTTCTACTACATTTTTTTTCCCTTTTATAATTGTATATGTATAGTTGACAATAGGAAAATAATTAATTCTATAATAACAAAAGCTTCACATTCATAATACGTTTTACTTCATTTAATTAAAAATAAAAAAGGAAGTATGTTATTTTGTTTATTTATTAGAAAGCAAAAATATTACATACAATATATTTTCGAAATTAAAGACAATCTACTTTCATAATGCATGTTTCTCTCTATTGTTTTAATCAGTATAAAGTAGAAAACGATTCTTACCATATTTCTTCGGTTCATATAATATAAATCGTCATCTAAAATCTGGTAAAATGCTATGGCGAAGGGCAAACAGTAATATTTTAAATATTATTTTTTTGTGGTATTTAATCCCACGTAAATTTTAACAAGTTTAGTTCAAGGGAATAGAATAAAAAATCTAACTGTCCCAGCCAGGACACGAACCTGGATCTTCTGCTATCCGGGCCGGTGCATTTAATAATAACTTATTAGACTGGTCTCGGTAGCATAATCGGTAAATGCACCGGCCCGGATAGCAGGGGATCCAGGTTCGTGTCCTGGCTGGGACAGTTAGATTTTTATTCTGTTTCATTGCACTAAAAATTAGTAATATTTTATTTACTTATGTCTTTTTCGGGTGGTGTTAGGTTTTGATTATTCAGATAGAGTAAAATAACTTGTTTATTTTAAAATCCATAATATAAGAATAAAATACTATAAGGAAAGATAATATCTGAAAGGGGCTTATGTTAGATTAAACATGCAAGACATGTCGGTCCGACAAATAATTCAGCGCCGTTATTTTCAATGGTGTCCCGTGCCGGATCTAGTTACTTTCACTATTTAGTACCCAGGAATGCGACAGTATATAATATAGAAACACTGAAACATTAATTTGGCGTTATTTTATTTATCAATGCCATCGTTTCGACTTCCAGTGTAAGCCATCATCAGGGCTTGTATGGATGTAAAGAAGAATCTCGTTATGGGGTGAGACTCTTCATATCTAAGGCGTCAGATGAACGTCGTCTCTTTTATTCAGACGATTTTTTTTTTAGTTCTCCTCATGTCTTTGATATGACAGGACTCACCCCCGAACACAACAGTCCTAATGATGGCTTACAGTCTATGGCATAAAGTTGTCACCACTCGAAGGTGGAAACCCTGTAAATGACTAATGACTGAGAAAATAGTATCCTTAATTCATAATGAAATTTAAGTTTAGTTAGATGTTCACGTAGGCTTCGACGGTCGTGATTTTAAAAATCTCTCTTTTACAACTCTCATTCTCTTTTCAGCCCTGAAGAAGCCATCACATGATGTGCGAAAGTTCGGCATTTAAGACCAATTTGACACGGTCCAACCCGGAAGATGAAATGGTAAATACAT
>KZ808277.1:82492-94423 GCA_000696205.2 Oncopeltus fasciatus
ATAACTTATAATCACCACGATACATATTTACAAATAAATGAAAAATTTATACTTTCGAAAAAACAAAAACAAAACAGTTTTATAATTTTAGAATTCTGTTAGGTATATTTAACTATGAAATTTTAGTGAAAAATTTTACGCAGTAACCCTGTTGGTCTTATATATTTTTGGAATACCTTTTGTAAATTCACAATCCTGACTAGTTTTTCAATCCAAGATCTTTCATTTCATGATATAATAGATTGACAAGTCTACCTAAGTTAATAAAACATCTTATATTATGATTATTTCCTTTAATCTGTTGAAATTAATTTACACTCAATGTTTACAGAAAATATACCATGTTCTTTTTTTTTATTAATTTATGAATACATTTGTGCCTAAATTCCAATTACTCTTCCTCATAATCTACATTTTGTTTTTCTACCATAACTTTTCTAACCTGATATTTCCACACTAATATGCCCTACTGCTCTGGCATTTTTTGCACAAGATTTTTTTCTTTAGTCTTTCTTCTTTTATTCTACTGGTCATATAATCCTAGTCTACTTTGTCCTGCTGCACTTTAGCCTTCTCGAGTCTTACTACATATAAACCCTTTTTTTTTCGCTTTAGTATCCTATGGTATGTCCATTTCTAGTGTAACCTGGTACACTATGGCCTTTATACCCTAATTCTTCATCCCCTAGATTTGGCAAGACATGTCGGTCCGACAAATAATTCAGCGCCGTAAATTTCAATGGTGTCCCGTGTAGGATCTAGTTACTTTCACTATTTAGTTCTCAGGAATGCGACAGTATATAATATAGAAACACTGAAACATTAATTGGACAGTATTTTATTTATCAATGCCATCGTTTCGACTTCCAGTGTAAGCCATCATCAGGGCTTGCGTGGATGTACAGAAGAATCTCGTTATGGGGTGAGACTCTTCATATCTAAGGCGTCAGATAAAAGTCGTCTTTTTTATTCACTTGATTTTTTTTTTTTTTTTGGTTCAAAGATATGACAGGACTCACCCCTGAACACAACTACAGTCCTAATGATGGTTTACAGTCTAATGCATTACGTAGTCATGGCCCTGGACGAAACCCTGCAAATTACTAATGACGGAGAAAATCGTATTCATAATTAATTATTAAAATTTCTATTCAGTTTTTCATTATATTTTCATTAGTCATTTTATAATAGTTCTTTATTACAATTTCAAAATTAATTTATGCTATTACAGCAAAAAAAAGTTTTAGAATTATACTTTCAGAGTGACGAAGGCACTATATGTTTCAAGTAAAGGACTAAATTTAAAATATCTATCGTAATATACAAAATTTTGATAAGTATTGAAAGTCAAATTANACTGGAGAAATATTTCCTCTGACAGTGATAACAGTTATCTTCCTGTTACTCTCCCTTTAGCCAGACCAATCATATGAGCAGAGGATTGGCGTACAAACATTCCCGAAGCAGGAACTGCGTAGACTAAGCAGATTTCTCTTGGTTCATTAAAGAAGGATATAATAAAAAGGACCAAATGAGGAAGTATAAAATTAGGATCACAAAGTATTGTTCAAGACTAGCAGGGAGTAATGAAAGAGTAAATTCATGAATATTTTCTGTAAAATGCTTTTTTTACCCCCCGTAATTAAGAAAGATACAAAACTTCTCCCTTCTCCTTTCCTTAAAAAAATTGTAACAAAATGATTCCTTGTACTTGTTTTTAATAAAACAATACTTCAATACAAAATTGTATTTCTTTATTATTAAAATAAAATAAAGGCCCGTAAAAAATTGTCCAGGAAATATTTCAGACATTGGGTTTCAACTGGTAACGTGCCTGTGGGGATGTATAAACGCGTCCATGTTGGTCTTGGTAGTTCTTCGAAACGCTACAATGTTTTCTGCTCCAGGTGCTGACCAACCTCCCTTTGCACTATATTTCTGCGTAAGTCTGTTTCTATCACTTCAGGAAAGCTGAGCAAGAAGCGATTGGGGGGTGCTCTAAGAAGTGGAGGAACACAAGGACAAAGTCTCTTTCCACATCACAGAAACATCAGTTTAAATTTAAAGTTAAAATAAATAATTCCTTATTTGCTGTACTCTGAAGAACATTTTATAAATATATATGAAGGAAAGCTATTTTCCATGCAAACTACAAGATTATAAATATTGTAAACATTTGTATTTTATCAACNTATATTAACATTTAAAAGTTCAACTATGAATTTTAATTTTATGTGTTATCTTTCATTACATTTAAGCAAATATACAATGTGTTTTTTCTTTGAGAAACAGGTAAAGAAGGAGTGAGACAAGACGAATATCTTAAGATATGAGAGAAAATAGTTTTTATTCTCATAAAAATACAACATTTAATATATTCACCTAAGAATGACTCTTATTTATGACATGAATAGAAAAAAAAAAAGTTTAGTTAAAGTCGTAAAAAAAACTATGAGAAAATTGTTTTATAATAACGTTTATAAAAGAAATAAAATAGGCATATATTTCACGTAGGACTTTCGCAAAAAGCAAAACACATTTTGAACAATAGATCATTAACTTATGCTAACTGTGTAGGAATGTCAGCTGAAAAAGATAACATATACACGGTTCTGAGGAATCAGCATGACGTTTGCTCGGAACAGATAAAGGTGAATTGTTCACTCCTGATTGCCGTGTCTGGAACAGCTGAGTTGAATAGGGAGTGAAGCTCATTACACATTGTCAACAAGGACCGTTGGCATCTGTTCCAAAAGTTAGGGGGAGGAAGTGTACATATATGTGTGCGTATAGGCACATTTTAGTATGTACCCTATTCTGGCTTCTAATAATTCTTATCAATAATATATTATTGATTTATTTGACGGTTCTAATAATAAGTCATTATAATTTTATTTTGGCACAAGTTTCCTTTCGCAAAAAAAAAACGTATTTTCTGAAGAAAATGAATATTTATGCCCTTCAGAGTTATTAACCCTGTTGTGTACCGTTTACATACATGTATTGTGACATTTTTTCATAAAATGTGCATAGTTTTTATTTTATTGGTTAAGATTGTAGGAGGTTGGTTGCCGTCGAGTATTATGCCTCCAAACTTATTATACTAGCTAATTATTTTATTATCGTCGACAATTCAACTTAACTTGTAATTCATCATCAGGGTTGAAGTACAATACAAACTATTACACTTATAGAATTATAAACTGGATTCAACAGAACAGAGATATGATTCTGCTTTATTATAATATTTTCTGTAAAAAAAAATTAGAAAAAATCAGGTAAATAATCCCTAACGTCTGCCTATACATCTTTTTCTTTCAAAGCAATAACCCGATCATTGTTATCTAGCTTTGAAGTTTGCCGACAAAACCCCTACAACCTTTTTCCATAGGTTATCTCTCAGTTTAGTTTTGAACTCTGAGATGTGACTATAAACCTCTCTCGGAGAACTCACTAAACGTCTCTATCGTTTCATATAAAATTGAATTATTTTTCTTATGTTTATAGTTAAAAGTTTTAGTTTAAACTGTAAATATTTTTCTCTCATTTAAAATAATACATCTCTGTCTGTTTATTCCAATCTATAATTCTATATGTGTAAGAGTGTGTCATGTATTTCAGCCCTGATAATGGACTTACAAGTACTAATAATATAATTACCCTATAATTTTGGGGTGTTTTATTTTTCTGTTCCTGGCCAAAACCCCAACTAATTTCTCCAGCGTTTATTTATTCGATCTATACAATTGTCGTTTTGCATTTTGTTCGTTTACTGCGTAATCCTGGTTTTCCTTCTTCATCAGTTTCTTCTGTATGCTCCGGGTCGGAGGGCAAATATTGAACCGCTCCAGCGGCCCTTACTCGGGGCTTCCCGTCAAAGCCTCTAGCTGAGTTGAATTGATCAACCGCTGTTCCCAACCCCGACCCAGTCCGGATGGAAACAGGAATCGATAGAGCGTCATTCATTATCTCACTTAACAGATCCAGTCTATCCTGGATCCTGGGGTAGAGTGGATGGCTCTTCGATAGCTCAAGGGCCAGGCCCTTGGAATACAGAGTAATGAGAGAATGCTGGTCAATTGCAATGCGTCGGGAATACTCGTCATCCTCTTGCTAGGGATGAACAAATTACGGAATATCCCCCTTTTATAAAGAGAAATTTGAAATAAAATTCTACAACATTTAACTTTGTCAAAATTTTTATTTAAAGCTCATTAATATGCTAATTTTCATCTAAGAGCGGAGAACATGCAAGATAACTATTGAAATAATGGTTAAAGCCAAGATTTTTGTTTATAATATGCCTCACCGATGTTAACAATAATTCTAACAATTCTATACGAATAGAACTGCAGAATTATATTAAAAACGATTTAAAAAGTTGCATCACTTTAATTATTTTAATTAATAAGAACTTTATTATTTATTACTCTCAGCACTTGTAGTGCCCCTTGTAATGGGCTGGTACAATAATAATATAAATAAACCCTTGCAACAATTGGTGCGATTTACCTGAATAAAAAACTCAGCCATTCATTGTGTCTGTTCAAGCTACATGCTGAGTTTCGTTTTTTAAAAACTGGAAATTTTTGATAAAGCGTTGTCACCAAAAACACACACACTTTGCGTTATTTATGCAAATATACACACATTATATTTGTGCGTAAGCGCGCGCATTTGTCTATGTACATAAATGACACGAAGTTTGTTTGTGTGACAACGCTTTATCAACAATTTTCAGTTTATCTTAGTTATACACACACACACACATATATATGTGTGTGTTTGTGTTTTGAAATAAATACACACAAACATATTGTTTGACGTCCAGTAAGTGTGATCTGAGAAAATATAAAGTTGTAGACTACCCAAATTTTAAAAGGAATAAAGTAATTTGCCTGAGTTCCCTAACCTTGAGAGCTACTGCCCTTGTGTTGTGAAGCAGGTACTCGCCAAAATTCCCAAAAACCCGATTTGTTGCACTGTGCGCAAATATGTTATGGAAGCCATTTAAAACAGTATTTACAAAGTCTGAGTGTACTCTTCTTATCGCCTCGGAGACAGCCTTAGTGGGCCTACCAAGTTCCAGAACTGTCATATATGAATGCAATGAGAACCAATCTTTGGGCATATTTGTTTTTAACTAAAAGTTGTTATAATTTTGTACAGAACCCATCGAAAAATGTAATACTTTCTTACTTTAACCAAACAATTATGTGATATCTTCTATTGATAGAAATTTCTCTTTGAAAACAAGGATTATCCCGTCATATGGTATTGTATTTTCAAAAACAAAGTCAAATTTAGCCTAACCAAAGGGGCGGCAGGGTTTCTCACGACATCTGTTCAGGTCTAGTAATCCTGGCGCTGCGGGTTCAAATCCCACCTAAGGAACGCTTTTACTTTTAAATAAATGAAATCTTGTCCTGAACCATAGATGTTTAAAATGGGGTGGCAATCTGTAGATTGTCCCACCCTCCATGACGCTAAGTAGCTGAATGGAATGCTAACATACACACACAAAAACGCACACACGCAGACAAATTCAAAGCAAAACTTTGAGAATTGTTACAGCTCCTCGGGTACCTGAACTCCGATTCTTCCATCCTTCAATCAACGCAAAGTATTTCACAGTACAACTAACTTCTCCTGGAAAATTTTATTTATACATGGAGAGTGACATTTTAAAAATTTAAACACAATAATAAATTAATTAATTGATTGTAACTGTAAATAGAGCAATATATACCCTCAATACAGAACAATACTCTGATTACTACACTACCATATGCATTGACAATGGTATTAACGCAAATATTTAACTTCATCGTGCACAATGTAACAATTAAATGCGTTGATAGTAATCGTTTCACTGATATAATATTCTAATGATTTTACTATGCCAAGAAACAAATATCAACAAAGGTTTATTTTGTACTTTAAAATTAAAAATAAAATATTTTGAAATCCGTTAAGGAAAGGTTCCTTAATATGGTATTTATTATAATTATTTTATAATTGAATTTAACAATATTAATAAATACTGTTACATTTGAAGAAGCATGTTAAATATTTATGTTTTAGTACAGGCAAATGGTAAAAATATTTAAAACTTTTTACATATTTTTCACTCGTACATTGTTCATGCAATGTAGTTACATCTTAAGGGGTATTTATATAATTTGAAATTATCCCATATCCGTTTNAAAAAATAAAATTTTCTACATGTTTTTCACCCGTACATTTTTCGTACAATGTAGTTACATCTTAAGGGGTATTTATATAATTTGAAACTATCCCATATCCGTTTCAAAACTGCTTCCAGTTTTACGGTCCATTATTCCTGCAGAAAAAATTTCTCAACAAGACACAGGTTTTGGGCTGTTTAGACAAACATATCTGTCTTTAAATTCTTTAGTCAGTAAGTATTATTTCACTTCTCATCCCAGGGATTGTGCTGAAGAGGGAGGAAGTTTAAGAAAATTTAATTTAAGATAAACCAATTTTTCAAAATAGTTTTCTTAAACCCCACAGCTGATTGAATTGCTGAATAAATATGTTTGAGATCAGCTTCAGCGCTTTTGCAGTGTGTACTGCAATTTAATTCTCTGCATATTAACTGTCTTACTTATGAATACAGTTATAAAAAAGTATTCAGTGAAATTCGCTAATCCTTTCTGCCAGTGATGTTTTATTGAATTTATTTTATCTTATGTTAGATTATAAGCCGATTAAACCTGGAGAAATCGCTCCTCTATTTATAAACTCAATGGAATGTTTCATGTTAATTCATGGTAGATTTAATTATAATTTTATAACAGTTATATTCAATAAATATATTACACATTTAAGCTCTTTTAAGCATAGCTATATTACTATTTGCAATTTGCAGTTTCAGTGATATTTTTCCTAGATGATAGAATAGTGGTTGAAGAAAACAAATGAATAATTTCCATCGTTATTTCTTTTTTTTTATTTTATTAAAAGCGCTTTAAAGCGATTTTGAAAGCAATATGTCATCTTCAGAACTCTTAGCTGGTCTATTACTGTTACTTCAAATGTTACTGTTGCTTCAAAATCACTCTAAAGCATTTTTAATAAATAAAAAAAAATTAATCCCGGTGTAAGTTCTTTTACCGTTTATTTCCCCCACATAATAATTAGCATTTGCTATATGAAAATTACAGTTATATTATATAAAAGAAAGTTTACATAAATAATTATATTTATCCTCTTACCAATGACATTCTATTCTGAGTCCATAAAATCGTTTAAGAAACGTTTACCATTTAAATTTCAAATAATACAATACCACCAGAATACAGTAATTGTGAAAAAAAAATAGGAATCATTTATGTGACTTAAAATTTTTTACGAGGTATATAGCATACGTCACTAAAAAAACAAAAATAAGCTTTACTTAAAAATTTATAAATCTCAGATTCACTTAGTATTAATAAGTTTCTAATAATAATAAAGTCTCAATCTTTGATTGGGATCATTTCACATGGATACCAAAGAGTCGAGGTAATTTCGGAAGCATTAGACCAATAGCATTAGAAGCAATAACAATATTGTAATGATTAATGTATATTTAATCACTTACTTTATGACTATGCGCATAGAATATTTAGACAGCAAGTACGAAACTACTGAGTGATTAATCCCCTGCTGGTGAGCTAGAGTATGTTTTGCGCCAGAGAGCAATGTGCCGGCTGGGGAGATACCCTCTAGAGAGGAATAGTAACCGCCTCCAATTTTACTGAGAGTTTCCAGATTGCGTCTGACGTACACCATACACGGTCCCTTGAGTGTTTATTTCTGAAATGTGCACAACACAACAAAATAAATATGCCTGACGCTGCTTGCTTGTCACAGGAAGGTTGAGAGCTCAGGGGTGGCTGGTCCTCATCCCCTGTCTCCCGCCTTCTCACATTTCACACGTGGGCCCGAGATAATACAACTCTCACTGCTATCTATCTTATCTCCCGCGTCACCACCAGAAAATTACTGGGAAAATATGTTATCACTCCTCTGGATGTTTCTCTTCTTTTTTCTGTCATACCCCCCCAAAAAAAAAACTCTGAGAAATTTATATTCTCAGCCAAATTATTTCACTAAATCTCATTTGCACATATCTTCTAATACAACATTACTTACTTAACTCAATTATTGTGCAAAACATTACATTTAAAAAAAGTTTTTTTTACCTTAATCTGATCTAGTTTAGATACTAAAACACTACATATTATTTTTAGCTGATAAACTGCTTTCATCTATTTAAACGTACATTCAATAATAAATTATTTAAAAAACAGACAACTATTAAACTTATGAATAAATAAAACAGTAGCTCAAGATGAAATACCAGAGGACGATCTAGATAGCACTGGATCAGCTGTTTTATTTTAGAAATAAAGGGCTGATGCCAGATGTTTCTAACTACCTAGTGAACTAAAGACTCTCGAAGGAGCTACTTGTCCTCTACCTCTCCTTCATTTGTCTCCTTTTCTTGCTTAGTACAATCGTCTCTTTTTCGAAAAAGTTTATGTATATATATATATATATAAACACNCTTGATATTCCTTTTGTTTCTTTCCTCATCCAAAAGCGCTATCAATCCTTCCATTCCCGCCTCCATGGTCACCCTAATCCCTACATCTCAGCCCTCTCTTCCTTTACTATCCCAACCAATCCTCCACGACGTCTAAAGCGTATGTGGCCACGTGATCTTTTATAAGATATAGCCAGTTATAATTGTATTTTGTTACTCATATGTATATAGAATTTTTAATTCAAGCCAATGGAGTTTTGCCACTGGGCTTTTTTTCTCCTACAGATCATATTGTACATAATAATAAAAAATTGTAAAAATACTATTGTATTGACAATTTTTCAATAAAGTATATATTTAAAAAAAAAAAAATAGTGCAGTATCCTTTAAAATAAATTAAAATATTCCATAACAGAAATTCCAATTTATCTTCATTGTAAAGATAGTTAAAAGTATACAAGAACACTTCGTATCCAGTGCCAATAAAATTTCCTGATATTGCTGGGAATATACAACGTTCACATTATTATGGATTGTCTGTCACTCAAATTCACCACAAGCTCTGATCAATCAGAAGTCAATGTAAAAAAAAAAAAAAAAAAAAAAAAAAACTGAGATGCATGAACAGATGTACACACACACACGCATATATATATGCAGTAAATAAGAAATGGTGGGAGAAAGTGAGTAGTGAACACAGAAAAAAAAATACAATGAGTGAAATCACTCTGAAAACAATTAAAAAGAACCGGTGGGAGAAAGAGTATTGTGAATACACGAAACAAATGAAAAAATTACTAAGAGTATAAATGTCCGGGGAGTCTTCATGCCCTTCGTCGGTGAGGAGAAAAGAGAGACTATATATATGTATAAACAAATGAATCAGTGTTTCGATAAGGAAAGGAATGAGTAGAAATCTACTTCTCGGACGGTAGATAAGCGTCAGATAGGACCTGGGTTGTAATCAGGCTAATCCCAGGCCTCCAGTCCAATTCTCAGGGAATTGCTTGGGGCAGAAGGGTTGTTGGGGTGGCAGAGGACCCGCGAGGCTCATTCTGTTTCCGCTCGGAGCTGTGAGGACTTAACACCAGGGGAGGAGCCGCCTCAAGAGGACTAAACACTAAACATTAATCTGACAATCCACTTGCAACGACACCGATACATCTGCTGAGCATTGCTTGGGGCAGAAGGGTTTTGATGGTGGGAGAGGACCCGCGAGGCTCATTCTGTTTCTGCTCGGAGCTGTGAGGACTTAACACCAGTGGAGGAGCCGCCTCAAGAGGACTAAACATTAAACATTAATTTGACAATTCACTTGCAACGACACCGATACATCTGCTGAGCATTGCTTGGGGCAGAAGGGTTTTGGGGGTGGGAGAGGACCCGCGAGAATCATTCTGTTTCCGCTCAGAGCTGTGAGGACTTAACACCAGTGGAGGAGCCGCCTCAAGAGGACTAAACACTAAACATTAATTTGACAATTCACTTGCAACGACACCAATACATCTGCTGTGATTTCCTCTCTCTTTCAGATCTTCCTGATCATTTTTCCTATTTAAATTCATTTTAAATAATAAAATTCACTTCATTCATTTACTAACTATAACAATAATACGGCGGGTACTCTTGACATATTTGATTTTTTGCCTCCATACGAAAATTTGGCATAATGGAAAAGTGATCTTACCATGCAATGAATATAAGAAACTGGTCATGGTCATTTTGTGGTACATTTAAAAGGTTAACTGAGCTAATGCTTTTTGCATGTTTAATGGGCTCTTATGGTAGTTCAAATTTGAGAGTGAAAAAAAAAAGTTGGCCAAAGAGGAAGTAATGTTAAAAAACAAATGGTAGCATGTACTTTAGAAATCTTCTCTCTCTCATTCACTCTCTGACTCTCTCTCTCTCACTCCTTTAACCAAGCGGTAGACGTGGAGTTTTAAATTTAAAAAAAATACACGCCTTAAATAAGTATATATATATATATATATCCATCTGTTATCATTATATGGTAGAAAATGACCAGACCGCTTCCTGTTTTGTTCCCTAGTGGAGTAACAACCTGAAGGGCCTTATTAACGGAAGAGCAACCGGAGACGTCACAATAAAGTTGGTTGAAATATGAAGGTTGTGAAGAAATAAGTTCGAAAGAGCCTTTAGTATGTACCTCACTTCATTACACTTATTTTAGGTGCTTTCTGAAGAGAAATTAAATGACCTCTTAGGCTTGAATTTCATTTTTCTTAGATAGTTTCAATATATGACTTCTTTGCAGCCATAAAAATTAGAATTTACAAGTTTTATTAATTTGTCGGGTCTAAATCTTTATAATTTCATATTCCTACTTGACTCTTGTTCAGCACTGGAGTGGTGGGTGATTGCTAGCGATGCAGATGACAGATCCAGAAGAGGTTCTCTGCAAGGTCCATCAAGACAGGGTAGCGATATGAAAACATCAAAAGAATTCAACATTAGTAGTAATGCTCATTCATGAATAAAGAACAGACTAACCCTGAGACAGATCGCCTTGTGGGGAGGAGAGGCGAGCGAGGTGCGTCAATTAAAGGCCAAGCCAGTGGCCATATTTCAGTCTGGTTAGAGGGGTGACATCTGTAGGAGCTGTCAGGTGAATGGCGCCTCCCAATTATCGCTCCAGCAGGTCTCCCCTTACAACAACATATCAGTCAGGCCTTTGGGGATCTTCTGCATCTAGGCACCGTACAGCTTCGGAGGGTACATGGAGGAGGCAGTGGGAACTCCTCAAGAAAATCAGCTGTTTCAAATCATGAAAGTCATTTCAGTTAGATCCTTCAGAATTCACTATCAGGAAATTATTAAAATCCGCTGAATTACTCTTTGTTCGCTTACAAGTTAATAGCTTCATACCAAAACTGGTGTGTCTCAACATTTACTACTTTTACTAAGTTTGTTTTAGCACTAAGATATTAACTTAATCCACTACAAGTGTATTTAGACCCTAATGCATGAATTTTAAGCATAAAAATGTAATGGTTTTAAAGAGATTATCCTATAGTAGTAGTAGATCATTGGAGGGCAATCAACTTCTAGGTTATTACGCCCTATAAATACCCTTTAATATGTTTACTATAAATTAGTTAATAAAAGACTGGAATCAGGATTATTTCGACCACTATAACAACCTAAATTAATGATTATCCTATATTAAGGCAAACTACTCACATTTTATTGAGACGAACCTTCGAAATTACATTCATAAATATATTTATTCTAAGATGATTTTTGTTGGGGTTCGGTCGAGGTAGATCCAAAAAAACACAAATAAAAAAATGTATTTTTTTAATGAAGGATTATCTGCCAACGTTTCGGCTTACATTGTAAGCCATCTTCAGGGCTGT
>KZ808278.1:38289-52842 GCA_000696205.2 Oncopeltus fasciatus
ATGTCCAGGAAAAATGTTAGGGAGAGCTGGGAGGGAGGGTGACTCTGCTGTTGTAAGTGATTTGTAATAATGGACTGGAAATTTCAGTCATGGAAATGTGAACTTAGGGACAGGACAGGACGTCCTCTCTTGTCTTCATGATAGCCCTGAAGATGGCTTACAATATAAGCCAAAACGTTGGCAGATAATCTTTTTTTTAAATACACTTTTTCTTTAAATTTGTAATTTTTTTTTTTTTTTTTTGGATCTACCTTGACCGAAACCCAACTAAAATCATCTAACAGTCATCTTTTATTATTTCTGTCGATCATTTATGAAAAGATTACATTGAAAATTTGTTTTTTTTATCTATTAAAGTTATTCTATATTTCTTATATTCTAATATTTTTTTCCCTTTTTTTTTTCCATCCTACCTTTTTCCATTTATAAGTGATAGTCACTAATAATATTTATTCCTACTTGAATACACACATGTGTTCGTTTGATGTCGAACGCAATCAGACTAATAGGGGTGGACATCACCAGAAGTGTTTTGTCCCAAGTAATGAAGGTCTTCATGCTGCAGAAGTGTAATAAAACAAGACATATTTGTTTATTATTGGAGAGATACTATATTTTGTATATTTAAAAACCAGTTTTTATGTTAGCAGGACATAGAAAGTGCAATTGCAAATATGCAACAATCTGAGAAATGTGTTTAGTTTACTAAGATCCTATAGCTATTATTTTACTTTTTTGCTTCTACTTCTTGAATATATTTGTGTTTAAATAAGCAAAACAGTCGGATATAGAAGTACTCATATCTGACCTAGACTAAGGAATGTCTTCGACTTTTGCTAAAAGAATGCATTTAATTTTTGCTTGGGAAGATGACGGAATTCTGCGACTCGTCTAGCAGGAATCACGAAAGATACATCAATTTTTCTTCTGAAGACGTGAGATGTTTTATTTATGGGTTGAGGCTGATTAGGGGTTAGTTCTAAGAGCTGACGTTAGAGTGCTCCCTCCCCTCGGTAATCTGGGGGTTAACTTATCAATTACTGGTGCTTGGCTGGGCTAGCCCCTCAGGCCTGAGTACTATTGCTAAGGAGATAAAAATATTAGCAAGGAGTCTTAATAATCATCTAGCTAGCAAGTTAATTTCCAACTAAGGAAAAATGACTTCACTGAATTGTGAAATTTAACAGTATTCCTTTACCACATTCAAATTCCATTTGTTACCTTGGATTCCATCTTGACTCACGACTTACATGGGGAGATCATACTAAAATTAAAAGACAAGAACTCAATCGACGATATGGTCTTCTATACAGACTCATGAATAAGAAATCCAATCTTATGATAGAAAACAAAGTGACGCTCTACAAAACCTTATTACGACCAATCTGGACTTACGGAGTAGAAATCTGGGGTGCCGCCAAGCCTTCCAACATCCAAAGAATCCAGTCCTTTCAATCCAAACCCTGAGAATAATTGCAAATGGTTCTTATTACGTTTCCAATTCATCCTTTCACCACGATCTTAATATTCCTTTTGTTCAAGATCTCATTTCTTCCCGCTTCTCCCTTTTCCACAGTAAACTGCCATACCATACTAATCCACTAGCACAGACCCTGTCTTTCAATTCCAGTCCCTACAACCCTCCCCGTCAACTCAAACGAAGATGGCCCCGTGACCTCCTGGAGAAATAGTCGGTAAATAATTTGTGAGTGGTGGCATTGGTGGTCACCTTCTCTCCTTATGTGATGTTACTGAATGTAATTTTTACTTTTCATTGTAATTAAATTACAGAAATTAACAAAAAGTAATAAATAAAAGTTTTAAAAAAAATAATCTAACTAGCAAGTAGAATTCTTGAGGCACAAGATTAAAGTGTTTAGAAACATATTTTCCAGAAATTTTAACTATAGTAAGGATTAACGTGATTTAGACTTTTTTATTTATTTTTTCGTGAAATTAAATTTGATTTCTTGAGCTTAATTCAAACTGTTATGTGAGCTCATTTCTAGCTGAGGCTCTAAATAATCTAAAGAGATTATAGTAATGTATAATTACTTTTCCTATGAAACCGACTTAAATTTTAAACAATTAATGCGAGGGAATAGAATAAAATAAAATTTTATTCTATTCCCTCGCTTTAATCGTTTAAAATTTACGTGGGATAATACACCACAACTAAATTAATATTTATAAATGTATTAAATTTTTTGTATTCCCCGTCCTTTTTATGGTATTTCAGTGTTAATCCTTTTCAAATCTGTCGCTTTTGTGTCCTAAGAATACTATGACTTAGAGCCTATATTTATTACAGCGTATTTGGGTATTCTATTATGTTTCTATGTATTTTAAATTTAATATTCACTATTGTCTTGTTTCGTATTGTTAAGTGTGTGTTTTAGTAATACCTAACGTTATGGTATATAATCAAGGGGGTTAGTTCCATTCTACATAGTATGGTAATGTTACTTACTAGCTACACAGCTTTTGTCATCTCCTACGTGGTGTTTGAAGAACCAAAGAATTTCAAAAGTCACACCATAGCACTAATGTGAAACAACCTTATAACGAAGCCTAATAAAACATTATTAAGGAGATATTCTATGCCTCCTCAACTAAGCAACTCAACATCTCTGTGTTACTGTAAAACTACGCTCCTTTGTAAGAATTTCCTATAATTTCTTAGAATAAAGTTGTGTTATCTTGGAAAATTTATGAAACCTAGTAAATAAAAAATATTCATAGATCCCTTCATCAATTTTTTTTGATTCTCACAAATAATGGAACAATTTTCTCTTCCACGGGACAAATAAATAGTAGGAGCTTTTTTTTTCTGTTGGAGTCACGATGGAATCCATCGCTTAAGACGACCCCTTCGGGACCTTGCACTCCGATAGGTAATGCCAGAGCCGGTGACAACCCCATTAGTGCGGTGAAGATGACTAGGCTGGCACGAAAGCCGACTCCCCACCCCTAGCGGCTAACTGCTGGGAATGACCCCCGAGCGGATAAACATTCACGATAAAAGGGGTGAGGACGAAGGAGAGGATGTCGCCTGTCTTCGTGGATTCCTTACAGCAGAGAGCGAATCTCCTCGGAGATATACGTGATTTTACTGTAAATGACAAGCTGGAAGAGGAAAATAACCTGGCCCGGTAATAACCATTCGCAGACACCCTTTAACGGGCTGCACGCATCATTACAAAGTAAAAAAAAAAAAATCTCTTCAATTGCTGAGACTTTACATACAATTATCTTTGGAATTTCCATAAATACTTCGAAGGTTGAGTATTATATATTTTTTACATATTTCATTTTGCCTCTAAATCAAGAAAAAAATATCCTTCGAGGAGGAGCAGAGTAGGTAGGTAGGATCGGGTTTAGGGGCGATCAACCCTTAGATTATTACGCCCACATCTATGGGATTTAATACGATTATCATATCCGTCCTCGCAGGTGGTTTCTATTTCATAATGATTTAGTTCTCTAGTTTCAATGAGACAAGTAGATAACAACTATATGTGCATATACATATATGCACACATATACACACATATAGGTTAAAATAAAATACNATTCAACATCCTTGAATGTATTTTTGATACATGCATTAATCTTATGGAAATTAATCAGTTAGCAAATCACTATGAATGCAGGAACACAATTAGGAGACCTGTGAAAGTCGAACATGACTCCAGGCTAAGTTGGCCCCACCTTCAACTATTTAATACTTGATACCGTTCATATGATTACGTAAGAGAGCTTGCTACACCCCCACATTTCAATAGCTGTTACTCCGCTCCTGTAACAGCGATCCTTAACGTGACCAGCTGTCACTTAGAGCATAATAAATATGGGGGATGAAATTTGTGACCGACTGTCCCCCCACTAAAAAAAAAAAAAATCACTGATTGTTACCCTTCCGAGTTAGCATGACATATTTATAGGAGTTGTGAGTGGGAATAAGAAGAAGACTTGTGGGTTATAATAATTTTTTGAATGGAGAGTTTTTTGACCGTAGATATTATTATTCAAAAAACTTTCTCAGTCATGGAAATGTGAACTTAGGGACAGGATGTCCTCTCTCGTCTTCATGACAGGCAGCCTTGAAGATGGCTTACAATGTAAGCCGAAACGTTGGCGGATAATCATTAAAAAAATACACTTTTTTTTATTCGTATTTTTTTTGGATCTACCTTGACCGAACCCCAACTAAAATCATCTAAAAATAATTTTTTGAGTTCTCTTACGTGAGATTTTGGGTAAGATTGATTTCTAAAATCATAAAAAGTTTTTCAAATCTTCATTTATCCTCATGAAAGATGCCATGGTGCATATCCACACACACACACACACACACACACACACACACACACACACACACACACACACACACACACACACACACACACACACACACACACACACACACACACACACACACACACACACACACACACACACACACACACACACACACACACACACACACACACACACACACACACACACACACACACACACACACACACACACACACACACACACACACACACACACACACACACACACACACACACACACACACACACACACACACACACACACACACACACACACACACACACACACACACACACACACACACACACACACACACACACACACACACACACACACACACACACACACACACACACACACACACACACACACACACACACACACACACACACACACACACACACACACACACACACACACACACACACACACACACACACACACACACACACACACACACACACACACACACACACACACACACACACACACACACACACACACACACACACACACACACACACACACACACACACACACACACACACACACACACACACACACACACACACACACACACACACACACACACACACACACACACACACACACACACACACACACACACACACACACACACACACACACACACACACACACACACACACACACACACACACACACACACACACACACACACACACACACACACACACACACACACACACACACACACACACACACACACACACACACACACACACACACACACACACACACACACACACACACACACACACACACACACACACACACACACACACACACACACACACACACACACACACACACACACACACACACACACACACACACACACACACACACACACACACACACACACACACACACACACACACACACACACACACACACACACACACACACACACACACACACACACACACACACACACACACACACACACACACACACACACACACACACACACACACACACACACACACACACACACACACACACACACACACACACACACACACACACACACACACACACACACACACACACACACACACACACACACACACACACACACACACACACACACACACACACACACACACACACACACACACACACACACACACACACACACACACACACACACACACACACACACACACACACACACACACACACACACACACACACACACACACACACACACACACACACACACACACACACACACACACACACACACACACACACACACACACACACACACACACACACACACACACACACACACACACACACACACACACACACACACACACACACACACACACACACACACACACACACACACACACACACACACACACACACACACACACACACACACACACACACACACACACACACACACACACACACACACACACACACACACACACACACACACACACACACACACACACACACACACACACACACACACACACACACACACACACACACACACACACACACACACACACACACACACACACACACACACACACACACACACACACACACACACACACACACACACACACACACACACACACACACACACACACACACACACACACACACACACACACACACACACACACACACACACACACACACACACACACACACACACACACACACACACACACACACACACACACACACACACACACACACACACACACACACACACACACACACACACACACACACACACACACACACACACACACACACACACACACACACACACACACACACACACACACACACACACACACACACACACACACACACACACACACACACACACACACACACACACACACACACACACACACACACACACACACACACACACACACACACACACACACACACACACACACACACACACACACACACACACACACACACACACACACACACACACACACACACACACACACACACACACACACACACACACACACACACACACACACACACACACACACACACACACACACACACACACACACACACACACACACACACACACACACACACACACACACACACACACACACACACACACACACACACACACACACACACACACACACACACACACACACACACACACACACACACACACACACACACACACACACACACACACACACACACACACACACACACACACACACACACACACACACACACACACACACACACACACACACACACACACACACACACACACACACACACACACACACACACACACACACACACACACACACACACACACACACACACACACACACACACACACACACACACACACACACACACACACACACACACACACACACACACACACACACACACACACACACACACACACACACACACACACACACACACACACACACACACACACACACACACACACACACACACACACACACACACACACACACACACACACACACACACACACACACACACACACACACACACACACACACACACACACACACACACACACACACACACACACACACACACACACACACACACACACACACACACACACACACACACACACACACACACACACACACACACANCTTAACAGTAACAATTAGATAACATATAATTTAACATTACAAATAAATATAATAAATTATTTTAATTGGATAACAATATGAATAAATTTTTAAATGTAATTTTTTTTTTTTAAACACACACACGTACATCATGCATTGAGGCATACATTCACACACATATTACATCAGATTTTGAGATAACATACTATTTTAAAGCTGTCGACTAGAGTACTGATAAGTCCATGCAGGAATAAATCATATGTATTTTAGAAGACCCGTCTTTTTTAGAATACTTATGAATTTTTCAATTGCTGAGGTGTTGTTTCCGAGATATTCTGGGCATTCCTCTACTATGTGCTTGACGGTTAGTTGGACTTGGCATTTGCTGCACTTTGGGAGTGGGTCCCAGGAGCAGAGTAAATTAAGCAAATTATCATGTCTGATTACCGATAGAGAAGAATAAATGACTAATTTAATTTTAAAAGCTGGAGAAAATAACGAGGAAAATTACCAACACCACTAAGTCTGGCTCTAGACTGTTCGGGAGGGAAGTTTTATAAATGGTTTGTTATCATTTACTCCCCTGTAAGGGTGCATAGAAATATCCATCGAGTTTGCAATATATGTTTAATTAAAATTAGTTCCAAAACATTTTTTTTACGTTTATTATTAAAAAGGATTACATGTTAATTTTTTTGTTTTATCATTAAACAACGTTCTATTTCTTGTTAAAATTAAAAAAACTGAGTTACTTTTTTTAAATGCATGGATATTTTAGACACGAGGGAACTGGGCATGGTAGAGTAATGGCTATCGCTCTGTACTTCTGTTCCAAAAGTACAATGTTCAATTCTCACATATTTTTTATTCTGTGCTTCTGTTATGGCCATGAGGAATTACAGTGTGTTTCAGGCCTAATTGGTTCTCATGCTTCACTGAAAGGTAAAAGTTCAGAATCAGAATGATGTCCTAATAACATACCGTTATCTAATGTAGATTCGAGTAGGAGTCGCGAATAAACTCATCCTTAACATTTTTTTTTTTTTTTTAATTCCGAGGATATATGACTATGAGGAGTTGGAAGAAGAGAATTAACAAGTATCACGGCTGGGAAAATAAACAGAGTTATTTGTTTATATTTTAAAAAAAAAGTTTAACCCCATTTTAAACCACTTAGGGTCATGGAGGGAGGGGCTAATTACAGGATGCCATCCCATCATTTATCCATAAAAGGTTCTTGCCAGAGTGGGATTTGAACCCACAGCAACAGGATTGCGAAACATGAACGGATCCCCTGAGCTACCCTGGCGCCCCAGTTCTACGGTTTCAGAAAAAGCTTGTTTTCAAAAAATGAAATCAGTTGAAGCAGTTTATATATATATAAGAACAAACAAACTTTTGAATTCCATGATAAAATTCCTCCTTGTTGTCTCATTTAATCCATTTGCTACTGTTACAATCAACATTCATCATGAACAAACATCCCGTTGTGGAGAGACAACACGCGAGCAATGACAGCCCGTTGGAGCTCATCACAATGGCCGTCGGACTTTTCCATTACGCCCAATCCAAATTGGTTTTGTCCCCAATCACTAATTGCTGAGTACCGTTTCGATCGACTGGTCATTTAATCAGATTCAGTGTTCCGACTAATAGCCAACACCCTCACAACTTGGCGCCTGTGTAAATGTTTGCTTGCCAGCTGGTTGTATCAGCCGCTTCTCACACTCCCAGCTTCTATTTCTAGAATTAAGTATCGATTTGTACCTTTCTTTCTTCTTAACTATCTGTTACCCGTTTCCTTTATTATCCCTCCAGGTCTACTCAGCAGTTTTCCGGCCTCGTTGAGCAGCCGTCTCCATGGGTCTCACGAAAACAAATCCTCTCGGTGTGGCGTCTGTGGTCAGAAATTACCGAGGGGCAATCATATGGCCTGGTGGAATCACTAAAACGAGTTAAAGGCCACCGTTTTAACTTCCATCGTGGTCCTCGCAGACATTACCCCTAAAAAAAAAAATATCTTCCTGAGTATCATCTACTTGTGTCTCTGCAAGACATTTTGCTAACCAAACTTGTTCCTTTCACTCAGAGAATGCATCCGACGGAGTTAAAATTGAAAAAAAAAATTGTTACGGATGAGTTTATTCGCGACCCCTACTCAAATCTACATTAGATAACGGTATGTAATTAGGACATCATTTTGATTCTGAACTTTTCCCTTTCAGTAAAGCATGAGAACCAATTAGGCCTGTAACACACCGTAATTCCTCATGGCCATAACAGAAGCACAGAAAAAAATATGTGAGAATTAAACATTGTACTTTTGGAACAGAAGTACAGAGCGATAGCCACTACACTACCATGCCCATTTCCCTTGTGCATGCAATAATCCATGCATTTAAAAAAAGTAACTCAGCTTTTTAAATTTTAACAGAAAATTTAACGTTGTTTATTGATAAAACAAAAAATTTTAGCTTGTTTTTTGGGCAGCCTCAGACAGATTTAAACCGAGTTTATGAAACAAAATTTACATAATACGAGTTTCAGCCAGAATGATTTTCCACTAGTGAGTTCGAACACTTAAAGAGGACTGCATTAAATTAATCCCACTTTTTATAAGGCATTACCATTTGTTTGCAAAGGTTAAAGTCCAGTTTTGAATTAATTTAACAACAAAAAATCTAGAATAAAATAAAAACCATAAACTATAAAAATGAGAAGACATTTTGAATGATCTGGTGTCCATGAATATCGAACTTTCTCCCACTCTTCTTTGCAGCTCATTCACATCTTTGTCATATGCAACTTTTTATCTGTCGAGTTTAGCTACTCTTTATTATATATGCCAATCAGTGCTATATTGATATACATATACTAAATATATGTCTTCAGGAAAATCTATTTCGTTTTCTTTTCTCCTAAATGACAGATTTCTGCATATTCCTTTTTCTTATATCTGTAAATGTTAGTCTCAAATTTAGTCATGATGAATCACTCAAGTCATAGGAAGGATGAGAAAATAGTAAAACCATAAAGTTCATATATTTTTTTTCTCGAGCTTTCTCATGAAAATGAGATTTTTTTCACATCNGAGAGAGAGAGAGAGAGAGAGAGAGAGAAAGTGAGATAGAAAGATTTCTCAGATAAGACCCAAAGAATTCAATATAATTTTGTTTCTTGAATTATTGTGTAAGCACCTTTAAAAAATGTCTTAGATTCTTCACCGATCTGACATTGATATAAGCTAAACCAATTTGGCCTGTTTAGCATTATATATTTATATAAGTTTTCAAATGATTAACAATGATAAAAGGATTCCATTAATATTTCCCAGCTTTGGAAAGCAGAGAGCCACGAAATTACTAATGAACATTAGGTAATCAGAACCCATATTTTCTCCAATACATTGATATTTCCACCTCTGGAACGGGATCGAAGATAGAGATGAAACACTGACTGAAGTACACAGAAGATCAGCGAATTGATATCAACGTATTTTTTTTTTTTTCCCAGCCTTTTGGTCATCGTCCTTTCTGCAATTCCAGAAGTAAAAATACATATAGATTGTGCGTTATGATATTTTTGAATCATACAGCAATTATTGTATTTTAGTGAACATTATGTAAGATGTATTTACCTTTTCTTTTTCCGGGTTGGACCGTGTCAAGTTGGTGATAGTTGCCGAGCTTTCTTACATCATGTGATGGCTTCTTCAGGGCTGAATAGAGAATAAGAGCTGTTTTTTAAATCCAGATGGTATATAAAGCCCTGAAGAAGCCATCACATGATGTAAGAAAGCTCGGCACAAAGCGGTGAAAGCTAACAACAACTTGACTCGGTCCAACCCAGAAAATGAAACGGTAAATACATCTGACGACCGTCGAAGCCTAAGTGAACATTATGTACAATAATAACATTATAATATTATTTTAAATTATAATATTATTGATTTGGCTTAAAATGAATCCATGAAACTAATACATTTAGAATGGGGTATAATAATACCAGGTATACGGTACCTAGCCGATTTAAACCTGTTTATACCAGTAACCTAACACACGGTTGTAATGCAGATAGTTAGTATGCACCTAAAGAAGTAAGGTCTTTATAGGTCTTATGTTGAGAATAATTTAGTATTTAATGACTTCAGAAAGTCTTCATTTGATAAATAATACTTTCACTAACCTTTATTATAAAGTTTTCAAATTATTGTTAATGTTTTATCATTCAATAGTGACTCGACATTTTCTAAATCTACATGATGTTACTTTTCGAATTCCCCCTTAGGAACCGACAAATCGATATACATCAGGATTATGACTATATCTAGACTCAATTTAAAATACTTTTTCAGCTGTTTGCACCGTTAGATACGGCTAACAAAATAACCTGATTAACATTCATTAATAAAATCCCCATTGGTATAAAACTCCATTCCTCCTAACAGGCAACACTTGTAGAAAAGTTGAAAGTTTTTTGATTGTGTACAGTGTTTGTTCACGGTTCACACAAATGTTACCTAAGACCACTCAAGTACATACTTAGAGAAAGCGGGAATGTTGTGTTACATAAAATGCTAATTCTTATTGACAGACTCTACAGCTAACTCGATATGGCCATTCATGATAAGTGTTAGATTGGAGCCGAGAAGTCGGTTGTAGTTCTCGAACGCCCACCTCAAGCCATTCTCCGCCACTTTTGTTCAGCGCCCTAGTGGCCTGTGTAAGAATTAAAATATGAATAATCATTAGATACTTCAATAAATTATAATCATTTACCAGCTGCTCAATTGAAACTTTTCATTTTTCAATTTCCATATATATATATTCAAAAGGAGAGTTGTTTTTTTTACCGTAAATATTATTCTTAGATGATTTTAGTTGGGTTTCGGTCAAATTTAAAAAATGTATTTTTTTTAAAGATTATCTGCCAACGTTTCGGCTTATATTGTAAGCCATCTTCAGGGCTGTAGAAATACAATGTCGTGAGAATACAATAATAATTGGCAATAATATAATTGAGAATTGCAATAATATAATGTGATATCAAGAGTATGAATGTAGAAAGCTATGTAAGAGAATTTAAAAAAACATGCAGACAACAACTTATTGAAAAATAATTCAATAACATTAAAAATAATAATTTGCCACACCTACCTATCATGAAGACGAGAGAGGACGTCCTGTCCCCAAGTTCACATTTCCATGACTAAAGTATAAATTTTCCTTATACACAATGTGGAAGGTAGAAAGGTGGGGTAGGAGGTAGAAAGGTTCTGCAGCCCTGAAGATGGCTTGCAATGTAAGCCGAAACGTCAGTTAAAGACACTCAAACCCTAGGAAGCATGGCCATTCCTAAAAGTATGACTCGTATGTTAAATAATAAAGATATATGATAAGGAACTAGATATAAGCCCTTCACCCCGGGCGGAGGGCACTCCGGTATTAGCCGAGAATCGGTCTCATAGGCTGTCTTAGCCTTGGTTAGTTTTAAGTTAGTCATAGTAAGTCTGTTGTAAATTATAATATACTTTTGTTTTGAGAAATAAAGTTTTTTTCAACTATCCGTGAACGAGAGATTTAACTGTCGGCAGATAATCATTTTTTAAATTTGTATTTTTTGGATCTACCTTGACCGAACCCCAACTAAAGTCATCTAAGAGTATATATATATTTTTTTTTTTAAAAGTGTTAAACTCTTCTTTTGGAGCTCAGGAGATCCGTAAAAGACTGACGCTGAGGGTTCAAATTTCGCCCAGGTCAATCTTTTATTTATAAATTAAAGTTCGTCCTAAACCTGTAGATTGTCCCTCCCTTCATGACCCTAAGTTGTTGAAAGAGACGCTAACAATATATTTAAAAAAACAACCAAAAAATTCCTTTTTGATCACTAAAATAGGCGCACAGGTCTAAAGAGGTAAAGGAAGAGTAAAATAAGGTTATTAATCTTTTCCATGGATGATTTGTTTGTGATTGCGCCATAAAACTTCATTTTTGTTGAAAAGTATTTAAATGATCCGCACAAAATCAGTCTATGATCTTTTTCAAATCTCTGATTTCTGCTCTACCAGCTGAAAGTCACTAGGATTTCTATTATGATTCCGTTCCTATCCGACGGGACAGGATAATCCAACTGTGACTCCAGTGGAAGACCTCTGTTTTGGTCCAAACTGGATAGTGAGGCAAGTCAGAGAACACTTGCTTGGAACACTTGTCTGCTATTAACGGCTGATCGCAGGAATTAAAGGCTTGCGTCAAGGCGAAAAGTTAATATAAGCAGTTTTGTATTCTTATTTTACATAATGCAAAAACTTATTTTCTAAAAAAGTTATTTAATAATTAATTTTTCTGATGAATTCTGAAGTTATTCTTGTAACAACATTTATGACTGGAATGGGTATTCATATATGTACATAAATATATATGTGTATTTGAATGACAGCTGCTCCCGCAACCAAAATGTTTGGTTTTTTCTTCCTCACAATTTTTGACCTTACCATTCATGGCAAGGTTTAAAAAATTCTCAAGATGTTAGTATTTAGACTTCCTAATTAAATAAAATTGGTCAATAAGACGAGGTTGTTATAATAATGTTATAAACGTACAATAAAATGTTTCATCAATCGTAACCATTATTAAAACAGGAATATAATCAATCAAAATCATAACTATAAAAGCTGTAATATTATATACGCAAAGAAAAACATTAAAACTACCAATACGTGTACTTTCCCTAAAAACAGATATTCAAAATTTTGACTGAATACGGTGCACCACTTATATGTGTATGAACAAGTGAACGTGAGAATGATAAGATAAGTAACCCCCTACAAGTCACTTGACTAGAAGATTTCTACCAACACAGCGATTTTTTTTGTGTGTCACTAGAGCGAAATTACTTTTAAAAACCCTTTCGTAGCTGAAATTTCTAAAGACTTTTACTTTAAAAAAAAAAAAAAAAAAACTTGGAATACTTGCTTGAAAGGGTAGGAGCGACAGGCGAAGAGTAACAGGTGTCAAACAGACAAATAGAGCACGGTCTCAGAGCTACCTGACGCCGCCGACGGTAGCGTGTCTCGAACCTCACAGAAAATAACCTAGCCATGCCCTCACATGACCGATGGCAAGCCACTTCTACACTCCATTTTTTTTACCTACTTATCCTTGACTTTTTTTTTTCCCCCTACCCCCATTCTCTTTCTCTCCTCGTCCACTTTTAAATGAGCCTCATTGCTGGGGCTTTACCTGGTTATAGATGTAAATTATAACTCGGCTTTGTTTTTAACCAATCAGGGATTCGACTCGGCCGAATAGCTTTCTTACATGTGTTTTGTTACATTTTTTTTCCTGGTTGTAAAAGTAAAACAAAACAAAAACCTATAGGGTTATTATCCTCTGAAACAAATGATGGAATCTCAATGCATTAGGAATGTTCTCTCAAGATATCTGAATTAAGTTGGTTGCTGGAGTTTCAAAACCACTAGTAAAAATTAACTTGGCAAGTTAGGTCAATTTATCATTATATATATATA